>LUCG01026471.1:0-13437 GCA_001633085.1 Carthamus tinctorius | reverse complement strand
AACTGAAACAAAAGTGTTAGAGATGATAATTTTCATATGTTTTCATTTATCATAGAATTTTTTTACAGTATTTATTACTACCTAATTTTACCATGTCCCATTGTGGTCGACTACTTGATTTTCAACATATATGACATGTAGTTTGAGGCCTACTCATGTTATGGATGGTTCATAGTTTGGTGGTTGTTACATGTTATGATGGTTGATGTGTATCGAACTCTTGTTGCCTTACTGCAAATTCTCGGTTTCGACAAATAGATGTTCAAGTTAGCATTTTTAAAACGATTATCATGAATCATGGAAGACAACTGAAACCAATGTGAAAGCAGATAATTTTTCTATGTATATTCGAAAATCAAATGATGAAAACAAGAGTTTTCATAAAAGAATCGAAGACATCTTATAAGTTACTACATGTTATAATGATATATCATATAACAAGAACTGGCACTAGAAAACAGGATTAACCATTTGAGAATCATTACATTTTATAAGATTTTATTTCATCTAAGACTCTGTTTACCAAACGTTTATCCGAGTAAGTGCTTGCCAACAAAATTCAACACTATCATTTTTATAGGGTAAGACTTTATTCCTCAAAAATGGTATCATATGCAAAAATTTACCCAGTAAGTGCTAACTGTGGTAAGAGATGACGACCCCCATCTTTGCATTCGCTCTTACCCGGGTAAGATTTTTGATCCTTACCATATGCTTCCGGTAAGGTAACATGACTTGGTAAGTTCTTATCCGGGTAAGTGATTAGTAAATGACCCCCAACTCTAGAACTTGTGGTGTTGATTAACATATATAATTACTTCAAAATATGAAACTCTTTTACATGACAATGGAAAAAAAAACGATACACGTAAAAGTCTTGCATAGTAAACATGTTAAACAATACACTCTATTCTTCATCAAAGTTATCACATTTATTACAATATATGGAAGGTTTGGGTTACGGTGAGAAGTTGTGGTTAAAATAAAAAGTGGTATCTACCGTTGAATGTACATTAAAATAAGATGTATCAGAACAATTCTCTTATGAAAACGCAATTCATCAAGGCAAGAAATAAAAATTTGATCAACCTTCTCAAAGTCCATTTTCGCATGTTAAACTCAACCTTTTCATACGAAAATCTCATGATTGTTTAAATGCATTTTTGGCTGTTAAACTCAACTTTTCACACAACAATCCCATGGTTACTTTTTGAACTGCAAATTACACACATACGCCTAACAACCTACTCCTAAATCTACATCACTGTCTACAACAGGATCCGAACCCACAATCACAAAGAAGAGGTATAATGTCGCTGGGCTACAAGCCATTTTCCACCGATGATGAATAAGAAGAAAATCGGTGAAAGATAGAAAAAGAAAATCTCAAAGTCTCACTTGAAAACACGATTTCACACTACCCACCCTTCCACTTTCTCTCTCATCATATCGTCTTTTTGGAAAAAAAAATCCCCCATAGACGAAGAAGAGAAGAGCAGCGCAGCTTAAACAACAACAACAACGACAAACGCTAGCCAACACCACCCCAAATCTTGCAGGAAGAATCATCCACTAATCGCAGGTAATCTGTGATTTATTATCTCTCATTCCTTTTTCATCTTGTTTCTTATGCCCTAATAATATATATTCGCTACAGATAAAAAAATCCTTTCTTTCTTAGCATCGGGTAGGATTAGGGCACCGAAAATTCGGTACCTTTACGTGATCTTGGTTCCTAATTTCAATGCTATGAAATTCAGCTGGAGAGAATTCGATGCCGTAAAGGAAGTTCTTTATTTATTTCTTAAAAAAAACGCGTTGTTTATTGTTTTCTTTAATTATAGAAGTAGGGTTTGCTTTCTGGTTACTAGTTTTCAGTTAATCTAGGATTGTGGTAGTTTTAAGATTTAATTGAACTGCTTTGTTAATGAATACATGCAATAGTTTTTTTTTTCTTTTTCTTTTTTGAAGTAACAGATCCTTAACGGGCTCTCTTTGGTATTATAAAATCATCACATTCGGCTGAGCAAAGAACCTTGTTCTTGTAGGTCATTGTTATAGCTTTTTCCCATTTGGAGATCTTCAATTGGTGAAGATTGCAAGTGTTTCTTGCACAGTTAGTTGCATTGTAGGCCAGTATAGTTTTATAGGTTTTTTTTTTGTGGGTTTTCATAATTGTGATTTCTGGCAGTAGTTCGGACGTAAGGAAGAAGTTAACAAATTTGGGGTTTCACCGACAGTGAATTCTTTTATAGGGTTGATTTTGATCTTATCATGTTATTAGTAAAATTGCATCATCCATAAAGTAAACTACATTGCAACATTGTTTGGAGATGTTATTCATGTGATGGCCTGTCAGGTTTTGGTAGTTTGCTGAGAGATTCAGATGGGTATATATAAAGAAATTAGTAGGAAAAGATGAGAGCCGGAGACAGATGTAGCTGTGGTTCAGTTACACTCTTTGTCTAAGGCTGTACATGAAAGAAGAGGAAATAACTTCCAGTTTTTCTATTAGCTTTACTAATTGCATGCAGAAAGTTGCAATGCTTTTCAAGTAGTCACTTCTACTGTTTCATCCATGAGAACTTCCATGCTCTTTTATTTTTTTCTTCAAACTTGACATATGTGTCTGGAAGCTATAGTTTTCTTGATGGTTGCAATTTTTGGGTTGTTTAAAGCTGGCCGTCTATTAATGTAAAAAGCTGTCCTCTTAAAAAATTTTTGAATGGATTGATTGTAAATAAGGTGAGGCCTTCGATGTTAGAATAGATCTCTTCATGTTGGATTTCTGATTTTCTGGCAATGCTCATAAACTTCAGCCGCTTTTTGGTTTCATTCCTTGTTCTGTATTTACTTTTAACAATGAGCAGGTTTATGTTCTCACATTCTTCTTTGAGCTAGAACTTGCATTCTGTATTGTGTTGCAACTTGCAACAACTGATTGGTTGCAAGCATGGTATTCACGACTGATCCTGCACTTGCCACTTTAGTGGCAACGGACTTCTTCAGTCTGCAAAATATATTGGAGCCATGTTTGGTGAGAAAACTTTTATCTGAGGAACTGTTGAGGATAACCCCACATGATAATTTGATGACTATAACTATTAATCTTGATTGTGGGTGCCATGTTGCAACGTTATTTATCTAAAGTATCCATTGCCTCAAACTTTTGTATTTACTTTCACTATTGTTGTACTTAAACTAAACTCTTAGCAACTCCTGCGCCTGTTTAAGTTATAGTGCACCAATCCTGGTGGCAATGATGCCCCTAATAAGACTATCTGCCATTAAGCATTGTTTGTTTTGTTCTATTAGAAACATCAGCTTTTGATCTTAAATGTATGTGTTTCTGTATTTTCCATGATCTATTGCAGGCTGTAGGAAGTTACAATTGTTAATTTTGAGCTTTATGCTGCTTTGCATGAATTTGTAGTTGAGTTCTATAGGCTTAGATTCATTTTTGTCTGCTTACATAATCTGTAAGTTAATCAAAAAATGATTGTTTTAACCATTCTGTTTTTTCTATTTTTATCACTCATTTTTGTTAGCACATATTAAGTTATCCTGTAAACTAGAAAGAAACTATCTTCACCTTTGAAAAATTGGTAGAAAGGGTTGGAAACATCAAAATGTTGTTTCATATTGATTGTTGTGTATTATATTCCCGTCTTTCTTACTGAGTTTTGCTAGTGCAGATAGCACATGTCACTTTAATGCATCCCGTGGTCTAGGGGGGCTCCAGCTTCATTCTTTAAAAAAATTGGTATACGGAGCAGGAGACACCAATGACTGCATTGTTGCCTAGTGATCCCATGCATTTTGGAATGTATGAAGGTGGTCCATATAGGAATTCTGATGATAAGCAGGAAGAAAATGGTGGGGGTGGCAGGTGGTACTTTTCACGGAAAGAAATTGAAGAAAACTCCCCATCTAGACCAGATGGCATAGATTTGAAGAAGGAGACTTATCTTCGCAAATCATATTGCACATTCTTGCAAGACTTGGGTATGAGGCTCAAAGTGTAAGCTCTTTTATCCATTGGCTTTTTCCTCAAGCGATACCTCTCGTTTATGTCGGTTATTTATTTGCATGCGAGTTGGATGGGTCACTGTAAAACAATTACATGAAAAGCTTGCCAATTGCGATGTATATTTTCTGTTTTATGGTGGTTTTGTTGGTAATAATGAAAATTGCATTAGGATTATTCCCTAGCGTTGACTTTCTTGATGAGAAACAACCCAACTTAGATCATAAGTATTTGAAGATTACAATGATTGAATCATATCTCTGAATGCTGAATTGAGTAGATATGTAATGTGAAGACATATTTGTTAAATTTTTTGGATGAGTTTCAAAGGCATTTATGGTTCTATTTTTTATGACATCTTCCTACATCCTCTTTTGTATTGGAATTCATGTTTCTTTCAACATCAAATTAATTTTTGCTTCCAGTCACATTCATTTCTTCTCAGCATCATACAAACAACAATGGGACCCTAAAAAATGGAAATCTTAAATGGCTAGTAGAGTCTTGGTCATTTGTTGTCTATAGTTATATCAGTTGCTGTTAGTGGAAGAGTCCCATGTATGTATGAAAGTTTCATATATACAAATACAACATACTTCTATCAATCATATTTATGGGACTATAGGAGCTCCATTGTTTCAACTTCTGTGGTAAATGAGTTCGGGTTCCATTTTTTTTCTTCCAAAATCTTGCAATAGGGTTTGAACTCTCCGTGATTCAAGTCACAGAAATTTGAAAATGGGTGAAGTCTAGTACCCCAAAGTGTATTCTTCACCTAACTTAAATCAACACTTCCCGATCTTACCATAATCAATGTCTTCTAATACTGTCACATAGTTTACCATGTGCATATGCTAGGTGATTGCAACTAGACCTCCTGTGTTAAGTCCTTACTTCTGTGAGGCCCAACCTTTTTCTCTTGAGTGAGATTAAGAACCATGAAGTTCATGTCTGGACCTTCCTTTATCTAATGTCTATTTTGCTTCCAAATCTTAAAAACATTACTATTTATCACCCCTTTCATTGTATGTATTGTTTTAGTATATTTCCACCTCCAAAGGACTGAAGGAGTTATTATACCAACACAAAGAAGAAAAGGCAGCATCTTCATTCCCTGATGCCACCACCATTACTGCCCTTCACTCTTTAGCCACTACACTCATATCATACACACACCCTTCTGGCACCCAGGTGGCAACAAGACTTTACACACATGTTAAGCACATAACTGTGCTCTTTCTCTTTTCTTGAACCCTACCAAATGACCTGCCCTTGATCTTACTCCAGTTTACATATTCTTGTTATTTTCTTCTTTGACCTCAACATTTAGATGTAAGGTTTTGATCTTCAAATAGTGTCAGTTGCTTCTCTAGCACTTACGTAAACAAAATCAACCCATGCCTTTTTTGTATGTGTCAGGTTAGGATCTAAAAAAGTAAGTGTTTAGTTTGGATGGTAATGGGTTTGCCCCCAAGTCTAAAATTTTCACATATTTTATTATGTTCTGAAAATCATCTTTTGTCAAAACCAAAACAGTGGTCTTTCTCAATAAAAAGAGAGAGCAAACAACGGTTAAATATCAATGCAAAACCAAATGAAATAAGAGAGCTAGTTGTCTATATTACTATACAAAATCAAGGATTATGGCATTAATCGGGTCTCTGTCATCTACGAATACGATATTGGGAGGGGGAAGGGGAAGGGGAAGGGGAAGGGGAAGGGAAGGTCTAGTCGTGCTTTACCTGATGTATTGATGTATGTGCAAGCGGTATGTGATTTTTGTCTACCTGATTCTGTTCCAAGTAATAGTGCAAAGAAATTATTAGCCTTAGTCAAATGTGATCAGGCAACATCTGATGTACTTGATTAAAGTTGGACCGTAGGACTGGTACTTTAGTATTCGATATAAAAGGGAGCATGGTGAAAGAAGTTGGAATAGGGGATGGACTTTAATATAAAATTAACATCACTTGGAGATATTGACACAGTAAAACAGATTTGAAGAACAATAGCATCCTTATTCTGTCACGGAAATTAAGAATAATGACACACTGAGGGTGGATTATACCCAGCCTGTATGCTTCTATAACCCTTACAGATTGCTGTGCGTAAATATAGTGTTTTCACTTGGTAATTGTTATGCATGCAGTCTTGAAGGTGGCAGTGTGTTTAATTGTCAATTTAAAGTGCCTTCAATATATACATCATGTGCTTCTCTATTGTCTTGCTCAAGTCCTTGAGTTTGTGGGAAAATAATAATCTTGAATCAGTGTGTTTAATATGTATATACCTGGATTGTGTTGGATATTTCCATGCAGGCCCCAGGTAACAATTGCTACAGCTATAATCTTTTGTCACCGTTTCTTCCTCCGTCAATCACATGCAAAGAATGACAGGAGGGTGAGTTGTGCCTCATTTCACTTTCTTATCTTTCTGGGGTCTATCTTATTGAATTGACTATGTTTCATCTTGTCTGTTAAAAACTAAAAGAAAATAGTCTTGCTCTGAACATTTGCCATGTACTCATTTCCAAAATGTGCCTCATTTCACTCATTTATCTTTCTGCTATTAAGAAACAGCCTTTCAGTTCAATATGTTTTGGATGAAGAAATTACTGCTATTTACAAGTTGCCACTAATAGCAAAATTCTGTGTTAAAAGCATTCCAGAGTGGAAAGAATGTAGTTGATTACATTGTTATATTCTTTACTTTACTTGGTCAACCCTTTGTGCTTGACAGTTAAAATGCATGCCAGCCGAAACAATGTTCTTATCAAAAATGAAAACTGAAGTAAGACAAGGATAGGAGTTAGTAGGCCTCTTTATATTTTAGGCACTTGCTTTCATCTATGTATACACACGTTTTAAAGATGAGTTGTCTTCTTTTTCTTACACTGTTTTTTAGTTTCTGCCTTGAAAGTTGTCAACTGCTAGATTTACCACGGTTGAAATCTTGTTATTATGCCTTTTATGTTTGAAGTAGATGTACATATAAAACATATAGGTTACTAAAAGCAAGCAAAAATAACCAAATAAGTTTTGAAGGGGCTTGTCACATGGGTATCAGTTGCTTTGAGCTGGTTAAATCTGTGGGTTTGGTAAATAATCTGTAGTCCAAATCTGACTAAATAGTATTTTACTTCATTTATGAAAGAAAAATCTGTGTGAATGAATACACATAATGACCTACATTACTTGGTTTGTCCATGTAATTATCACAACCACCACAATGATGGAACTCAATGGAAGAGCATATAAAGCTATGGAACCTTAAAAAACATATGACCTAGCTTTGCATTTATACCTTGCCTAGGCCCCCCTCTCTATCAACATTACGTCTAGTCAAAATTATGACTACTGGTGAAGAGCAGGAATCAGAAAGTTCCATTAGCCACAAAACTCTGTTACAAAGAGATAGGTTGGATGTGAGTCGATGTAATTTGTCACAAAGATATTATAATCACCTAAAGTGTGTGGTCACAAGCATCAGGGGTGAGCGCTATACCTAACAAGTGAACAAACCCAAGTAACATACATATTTCAAAGAGGAAAACACATATTATCACCCATTATCTGTGGATCCTCTTTTCTTGGCCTTTGTTAAAACTAACATGTTCACTAAGCTTTGATTGGAAGGTAGGTGGTGAACAGTAGCTCCCATTCTCTTGGCTCTCTTAATGAGATGGTCATGCTCTATGTTCTTAATGTTAAATGATAGATATAGTGGGAGGCAATAACAATGACAGAGGTGCTATAGTCTATACTCTAGACATGATGGGTAATTATAACAGGAACGTTTAATTCGGTTAGTAGGTTTGTAAGCAGCTGCACTATTAGTTAAGGTTCTTTATCAGCTTCAGGTCTTTGCCTATCAAGTTGGCATTTCAGAAGCCCGAGACAGGAGAGAAGTGCCTGTCATGTGGGCACAAGTGCTGCAGTTACTATTTTAATATGTTGTTAGCTGTGAGCTTTCTGTACCAGAAAAGCGTAGGTCTTGATTTGCTATGCTTTGACATAGATATAAGGACCGGATTTTAATGCGTGAGATTTGGGTACTTTTGATTGATGTCTGAATTTTAACTTTATACGAGCAAGAAAAAGACATACCTGGCTTGGTAGTGGCAAGGTCAATCAGACTTCCGACCTGTTTTTTGTACAATGTTGCCTTAAAGAGGATAATGTTATACTTATCATAACCCTTGGGGGATTGGTATACACAATCTAAATTTTAGCAACGGTACTAGACTTTTAGATGAGCGAGCTATTCTGTAAGGTTGGTCTGGGAAGATAGATTATAAGAGATCTGCAGCCAGTATAGTAAAGAAGAGTAAGAATCAGAGAGCATATTTTGAAATGAAAAGTAAAGACAACAAGAAGCGGGTAATGTAAACAAAAAGTTTGGATTTCTTTCAAAGAATGACTTAAATCACTTTGGTTAATTATACGAGCGTAGGTTTTAAAGATAACGTTTACATTGTTTCAACATGAATGCCTGCGTAATATTCGATTTTCAAGTTGTGTATTTGTTTTTATTCTCTGAGATGTCATTCATTGTTTGAATTACACAAACCATCTAATTCTGACAAACCATTCAAAGCATAATCGATGCTTATATTAGGAAATAATATAGTAATTTATGGACAAATATCATGATTCACAATAATGAAGCTGATAACGTTCATTAATTGTGATCATGGTTTTAGATTAGGAAACGAAATGAAATTAGATTAAATGGATGGCTAAGATTGGTTTGCATAGTTTGTTAGAGTTGAATGATTTGTAATTGAAATGTTCCCTATGTATAGACATATATATATATATATATATGTGTGTGTGTGTGTGTGTGTGTGTGTAGAGTTAGGTCCAGGGGAAAACCTCAAAATTTGAGGAAAATTGAGGAACACCCTGGTAGCCCTTCATTTGGATGGTTATGCACTTGTGTATACAAGTAAGTTGTAACATGCATGCATGCATAAAAACCAAAAGAAAAATTAATGTACTTGTATGCACCGATGTATACCGTCTAGATAAAGAGTTGCCAAGGTGTTTCTCAGTTTTCATTTTTTTTGAGGTTTTCCCTTGAACCTCCCCCCTCTCTCTATACATATATACAATCGTTGTATCTACATTGAGTACATATTTTAATCATTGACCATATGTTTGGATTGCAGACGGTTGCAACTGTCTGCATGTTTCTTGCAGGCAAGGTTGAAGAAACTCCTCGTCCTTTGAAAGATGTTATCCTTGTTTCCTATGAAATCAATAACAAAAAGGATCCTGAGGCAATACAAAGAATCAAGCAGAAGGTATATGATCAATTCCACTAAGCTCACTTGTTACAACTTCAAATGTACTTGCATACATTCATAAACTTTAGATTTATACTTGAGTGCAAACTATAAGATTGGAAATGCACAGATAGGTCCTTGCCTGCTTTAATTATGTTCCATAAGTTTAGCTTCTGTCACTCAGAATCAGATGGTGTAGAGATTTAGTTTCCTGATTTTATATGTTTGTTTTGCAGGATGTATATGAACAACAAAAGGAATTAATATTACTTGGAGAACGTGTTGTTCTTGCAACTCTTGGTTTCGATTTTAATGTGCATCATCCATACAAACCACTAGTCGAGGCCATAAAGAAGTTCAAGGTTGCCCAAAATGCCCTTGCTCAAGTTGCATGGAATTTTGTTAACGATGGGTACGCTGTATTTCTTTTTATGTAATGGCAGCCTGTGGTTGCTCTTCCTTTTTCCATTTTGACATGCAAAAGAGGCATGCAGGCTTCGGACATCTCTGTGCTTGCAATTTAAGCCCCATCACATCGCAGCAGGGGCAATTTTTCTTGCCGCCAAGTTCCTCAAAGTAAAGCTGCCATCAGATGGTGAGAAAGTTTGGTGGCAGGAGTTCGATGTCACACCACGCCAATTGGAGGGTCGGTGTCTCACCTTTTTAGGATGATACTGAACTGCAAACCTTAATTTGTATGATGTTGTTATGGCTGTCACTACTATCTGGAAACACAAATGAAAAGGTTAACTATATGAATATGAACCATGAGAACCAACTATTCATGATGAATATACATGAATCTACACTATTTTGCATTTTCTTTCATGATATTCATCATGAATAGCTGGTTCTGATGGGTCTCAACACATTTAGGTTCACCTTTAGTGAAGTAGAAAAGTGTGTGATTGAGGGGGTAAGGGCAGGAATGTCTGATATGGACATTGTAATTGTAATTGTGTTTGTGTGTGTTCTTTTTCTTTTACTCTTAATTCTAGTTTTGTTCTTTGTTAACTAATAGTTATTGTGCTTGTTTTTTTTCAGAAGTAAGTAACCAAATGTTGGAACTTTACGAACAAAATCGGGTTGCGCCTTCTCAAACTAGTGAAGTTGTTGATGGGAGCACTGGGGGCGGTGTTACTCAGAAAGCCCCCACGAGAGCTCTTCCTGTTGACGAAGATCATGGTGCAAACAACAGTAATTCCCAAGTTGGTGCAGCCACTTCCAGGCCCGGTACCTCGAATCCCACATCATCAAGACCCCTTCCTGATCAACCGTATCCGGATAACCACAGCGGCCCATCCAGAGCTTCCCAAAACCGAAGTAACGATTACGGAAACACGGAGATGAAGGGAGACGTGGAAGTCAACGAAAGTCAACAGCATTACGGGCCCGAGGATAGGGAAACGGAGACGAATACGTATTACAGTTCCGAAGGACACGGTGAGGAAGCTCGAGAAAGGGGAGGTGGCAGGAACGAGACTAGGGAACCGGAAGCGAAGGAGAAATATCAGGGGCGGAATCTTGATTACAAAGGGCAGTCGCCTCAGGATGCGATCAAAAAGATCGATAAAGATAAAGTTAAGGCGGCCCTCGAGAAACGAAGGAAGGCCCGTGTTGGTGATGTGACTCGGAGAACAGATTTCATGGACGAAGACGATCTAATCGAGAGGGAGTTAGAAGATGGTATAGAGCTGGCGGCTGAATCGGAGAAAAGCAAACAAGAAAGGAAACACAATTGGTCGAAACCTGCAAATCAGGTAGACGATGAGGTTGAGGATGGGCAATACCACTCTTCGACGAAAGGGCAGTCGTCACGCAGCCAAGATTTCGACCCTGTGGAAGAAGGGGAGGTGGGAACGTTCGATGAATATCGGTCACCGAAGTCGAATAATCGGAAACGCAAGGCCGGTGGGAGCCCACGGAGGAGAAACTAGAAGCAGCCGATGCGAGTTATTCTTGAAATCTTGCTGAACCCTATATAAATGTTTCTAAGAGAACATCATCTGGTATGTGGTTAATGTACTCTGTCTCAAACTAAATTTTGGTGTCCTTATGCTGTTTTTTGTGGTCAACGAATGAGACCGTTTAGCAACTTTAATGAGCTTAACTTCATCCTCTATCGAACCTCTTTACATTTGATGAGATTTGAACCCTTCGAGTTCAAAAGAGGTTGGAATCTATTGGTAGTCTGGTTGCATTTGATGTGATTTGAACCGATGAATTTTAAAGAGGTTGGGATCGACGGGTAATCTGGCTGCATTTGGACTTTGGCGATATGGATCGTTGTTATCCTTTTCAGTCTTGTTGTTTACCCAAGTCAAATTTGGTATTGGTATATGGAGGAATGGTAAAAAGACTATCGGAATGCTTCTTTTCTTGTTTTGTTTTGTTCTGTTCTGTAGACGCGTAGTTGATGCTAAGTCAAATTTCTATGTTTTGTTCCGAAAATTTACGATGTTCAATAACATTTAATGGAGGATGTGAATTAGGCAAAAAGATGAAGAAAATGGTGCCCCAAAAACAAGAATTTACGACGTTCAATAACATTTAATGGAGAATGTGAATTAGGCAAAAAGATGAAAATGGTGCCCCAAAAACAAATTCTGAGGCCTAGACTAAGGGGCCGTTTACTTAACCAGCTTACCTGGTAAGTGCTTAACGGGTCAATTTACTTTACGGGACGAACATGAAATTGATTAGAATCTTACCTGGTAAGAGCGATAGCATGAACCGAGAGTCTTACCTGGCAAGTGGGGTTGGCAGCTCTTATCCGGTAAGAGCTTATCGGGTAAATTGTTGCGTACGATACCGTCTCGAGAGACTAAAATATTGTCCGATATGATAGTGATAGTGTTCAATTTTACCGGTAAGCATTTACTAGGTAAGTGTTCAAGTAAATGGCCCCTAAGTGGAACATACATAAAATTTATTTTAGCAGCGGATTGTATGTTCAAATTATTTTTCTCATTAAAAAACTGTAATTAAACAAAAGAATGAAATTCGATCAATAGAAATTAATATTTCAATTTAATCAAATTCTCTACAGACCTATGTGTTCAAAAGACCCCACAACTTTTAGTGGTTGTGTTGGTTTGAATAAAATTTATAAGGTCAAAGGGCTTGGGTTTAGTCTCGGACTTGGCGAGTGAGGCAGAACATTGGCACGTTGGTCTTGGGTTTAGGTTGAGGCCTTCGGTTCTCCACACTCGACGGGTTCCTCTTCTCTCTCTTCCTCTTTCTCTCTCCTAAATTAAACACACACACATATAGGCAGGTTCATTTAGAAATCACCAAAAGGGTAAAAACCATGCAAACCATCGATTTCATATGTTAAATCAATGAAAAATCTTCGTGAAGTTGTTTAATTTGATGAAAATGTTACATATAATTCTTTTTTTAATAAAATTGTTTCGTATATTTGTATTTTTTGATATAAAAATGACAAAGTTTTATAGAAATAAGAAAAATACATGAAACAGTTTGGTGGTGTTTGGGATTGCTTTTCAAAACAACTTATTGACTTATTAGCTTTTCAAAAAGCTAATAAGCCAAAAATATTGTTTGGCAAACCTAAAAGTGCTTTTCAAGACTGCTTTTTGAGTAAATAGGAAACGCGATTTTTGAAAAGCATCAGATGGCTGGCTTTTTAAGGAGGCTTTTGGCTTTTGAAAATATTTTCCAAATATACCCTCTTCAACCCTTATCTCCCTGTACGCCTCCACATATCTCCTTCTCGCTCCACCTCTCCTCCATCACCCTGCCTTCTTCGCTCCACCTCCAGCCGCGGCTTTCCTCCGGCGACCTGCTTGCTCCGGCGACGTCACAGCTCCGGCGACTGCTGTTGACGCCAAACTCTAGAGGTACAGCCAGCTCCTCCATTTTCCCCTTATTTCATGATTTCATCTTCTCTTCTTTGATCTTCATGATTTCATATATATTTCATGATTTCATCTTCCCCCAAATCTTGTAGATTTTCTTGATTTGANATGATTTCATCTTCTCTTCTTTGATCTTCATGATTTCATATATATTTCATGATTTCATCTTCCCACAAATCTTGTAGATTTTCTTGATTTGGGAATTATATGTGTATATATGTGTATAATGATGGTGTATATAT
>LUCG01026460.1:0-12976 GCA_001633085.1 Carthamus tinctorius | reverse complement strand
GATACTTGTATCATTGAGGAGGAGATAGGGTTTCTGAGATCCGGGCTTTCGCGGGCGATTGGGGAGGTTCCTGGTAATTCCCTGGTGGGTTTGATTACTTTCGGGAGGTATGTTTGTGTGCATGAGTTGGGATTTTTTGGGAAAATGCCTAAGGTTTATGTTTTTAACGGGTGTAAGGAGATTAGTAAAGATCAGGTTTTGGAGCAGATGGGTTTCTTTCTGAAGAAAGCGAGATCGTCTATGACGGGTGTTCCTGGGGCTAGGGACGGCCACTTGCAGGATAATGTTTCGAGGTTCTTGTTGCCAGCTGTAGACTGCGAATTTGCTCTCAATTCGGTATATGTTTATACCTCGATGTCTAAACTTCATACAGCCTATAATATGTTTATGTTGTTATGGCATCATGTTTAAATTAATACTGTGTCCATTGGCGTGATATATATTTGTAAACCAGAGCCCAACTCAGATGTTTGTTTGATTTGTAAGCCTGTATCAGTTACCTTATAACAATTACTTGGTCAGTAGAGTAGGCTTTTCTTTCTTCTTCTTATTTTAAATCAGATGTTTGTTTTTCTTCTCATATTCGCATGTCCTAGAGTCCACCTTCTAAAATACGAAAGTTTGAGCTATAGACTTGAGTATGTGTTATTTTGCACTAAATTNAATCAAACCCATTTTGCTAAAATGTACCTTTATAATGAGCTGATAGGGCCCTTTTGATATTTCATCAGGTATTGGATGAGCTTCAAAAAGATTCATGGCCAGTTCCTGGAGATCAAAGGGCACCTAGGAGCACTGGCACTGCATTGACTGTGGCTGCTCATCTGTTGGGAGCATGTGTTCCTGGTTCTGGTGCTAGAATTATGGCATTTTTGGGTGGGCCATCCACTGAAGGGCCAGGCTGTGTGAGTTTTTTAGCATTAAAGAATGCAATGACTTGTGTGATAAATATATCTATTTAATGATTATTTATTTGATATCAAGTTTTACACTTTATGCATCCTTCAAGTAGCTAATTGCTACATCAACCATTGATTATAGTAAGATATATCTCTAGTGGATGTGTAGTAACAAAACGAACAACCCAACCAAAATAAGTTATTCTCATTGACATTTATTGAAGAGGTCAATACTTTTGTTGCATGTTGGATTCTAAAATCTTGTTTTTCTTATCTTCAAATTTTCAGATAGTCTCAAAAAGTTTGTCTGAACCTATCCGTTCTCACAAGGATCTAGACAAAGATGCTGCTCCTTTATATCATAAAGCGGTTAAGCTATATGAAGGACTCTCAAAGCAGCTCGTTCATCAAGGGCATGTACTTGATGTGTTTGCTTGTGCTCTTGATCAGGTGATCTTTTGCTTTGACTCCTATTTCTCCACCCTGCTAATGAGTCGTACCTAAACAACTGATTACACATGTTAACTCTTCCTCGTAATGGTTGTGCAACTTTATATTTTTGAGACTAATTCGGCATAAAAAAAGTATTAGATCATAGGCAGTTTTGTGAAACGTGTTAGAGGGAGAAACGTGGTTGATGAAGCACCTAATGGCCAATGCTTACATGGTTAACTGTGGATTAGATGGATGCTTAATCTCACCTCTAGAATGCTAATGGTAGTTTTCATTGATAGGGTTAGGGTCATGTTATTATAACCTCTTGTTGGACAGTGTGGGTGTACAAATGCATCATTTTTTTGTGTCGATCACAAAAGAAATATGGAAAATATAATAAAACGAGAAAAAAGGAAATGATAAGAAAACAAGATTCATATTGTTTCCAGGTAAGAGTCATCCATGCAAATTGCACACAACTTTTGTGTCAATTTTAAACCCATAAACCCATAACACATGCCCTTCTCAAAGCTCTTTCTCGAATGATGGTGCTATACATGCATATGGTTGACTTCATCAATTTGTGGCTAATTGCTTGTTATAGGCATTGTTATGAAAATATGACCAGTTAAGGAAAACAATCCATTAATTCTGGCTTGCCTGATAAGGAGGTATGAATATATGACAAAGAGATGCTGTTGTCTTTAAAAAGTACAATAACCTTTCTTATTAATTATCTGTATGAAAAACACATCAAAGATATGTGCCAATAGAGAAATGCCAAAGGACCAAAACTTAAGTCAATGAGAAAGGTCCAGCTAAAATGCTTAGGACTAGAAAGCAATATGATCCGGGTCAGTGGGTAAAAATCTTTATTGATGGAGTTGTAACAGATGTAAAGAATCAGGTAAAGATTAAGTCAAGTGGTTGTAGAGATAACCACAAAGCATCATCCTCAAATTTTAATCATCTATCTTCTTAAATCTAGAATTCGCTAACCGAGGAATGGTCGTTGATGTGTACTTTATTTGATCGTTGAAGGTCATTTGTTTTCATCAATGTATTACATTGCATACTGTTTCTTGCCCTCTTGTATCTGCTTCAGTTTTTATTGCTTATTTTATTTATTTATTTATTTATTTGCAATGAAGGCATCATTAATGTAAGTGCTTATTCTCTCTAGGTTGGGGTAGCTGAGCTCAAAATTGCAGTTGAAAGAACCGGAGGACTTGTTGTGCTAGCAGAAAGCTTTGGCCATTCTGTTTTTAAAGATTCTCTACTATGTGTTTTTCAGTCTGGGGATAATGAGCTGGGTCTATCCTCAAAGTAAGGTTTGGTTTGAACTCTCTCTTTCCATTTAATATTTGGTTTATCATCATAACTTTTTCCTAGACCTTTTGTTGTTCAGTCTATATCTATGAAGGGGGATCCTACATCTTGCTTTGTAGCAGCAGTTGTGGGATCTCTTTAAGTGTTTGGTTCTGTTGAAAGTAATGCTTTAATAGAGTCATGTTGATAAGCTTTATGACACGCGTGTTTCCTCAAAATGTTGAAGCTGCAATCCTTACTCTGCCCCACCACCATACACTCAAGATTTGAAGGACAAGTGGCTGTGAGATGGTGATGAGCATAGCTACCACAACTAAAATCTTGCTTGAAAATAATATTTAGTTCAGAATTTCTTACAGGATTGAATATACAAATGATTCAGAATCAATCAAGACCTTTCCATATGATTCTTTTGACCTTTAGGTTTTTGGTATGTTTTAGTTCCAACATATTGACATTTGTCTAAACTCTGAAAGCCAAGTGGACAAATCTATTCTCATCAGTCCCTAGAATATCTATCATCATAGATCTTTACATTGCTCAAGGAGAAAACCATTAATTTGGTCTTTAATAATAGTGAAGCTCAACTCAAGAAAGCCTGTACTGTGTATCACAATGGTCAAGTCCAATCCAACGTGAATTACTCAGTCATATGAATTGCATTCCTCTATCATCGCTTATCTGTTGTCAAGCCCATAATGTTATTCAAATGGGTTGTGTGTTTTACCATACCTTTCTAGATGCATCGCCTTTTGTGACAAGTCTCTTTGACATAGAATGAGCTGCCCTAATTTAACCTGATTTACACATTCTAATGCACTTATTCTTCTGTAATCTTGCAATCTTTAAAGTATCACTGTGATTCTATTTGCAAATCCCATACACCATGACTTCCTATTGTAATTGAGAATCGAATTGTCATACCCCTTGGAAACAATTCTTACATAGGTAGGATGGAAACGGTTGTGCAATGCTGTGGTAAAACTGCGTTGACTCTTCATGAAATCTGAACTGCAAGTGAACAAATATTGTATGCAGACACCAATGATGCTTCACTTTGTTACTTAAATAAATTAGCATCATTAAGTTTGTATGATAAACATAGTTGTTTTCTGATTCTTATTCGTATCATATATACTTTTGAAATATATAGCAACAATAATAAATTATGGTTTTTTTAAAAAACCAATAATAAATTCTGTTTTCTGTTTATATTTTTAAAAAGGCAATGAAGAAAACATGGCATTGACTTTTTAACTTTCATGAAGCCTCGGTTTCAAGTCTTTCTAAAAATGATAGTTTCTCTTTATTTTTATGCACCGGAGAGTTATTATAGAAATGAGAATAGAAACCACATCTAGAGTTTAAGTTCTATTTTCTGCTTTTGGTGATTTATAATTGTTATTTCCACGTGATTGCTTTTTAATAACTGTTGATTCAATTCTTACTTCATGCAGTGGTATGTTTGAGATAACTTGTTCAAAGGATGTCAAAATTCAGGGTGTTATTGGTCCATGTGCATCACTTGAAAAGGTCAATATGGTGCTTTGATGAACTAATTTATTTGGATTTACCTCAGATGTTGACTACTTGTTGTCCTTGTGCAGAAAGGTCCTTTATGCTCTGACACTGCAATTGGTCAAGGTGGTACTACTGCTTGGAAGATGTGTGGACTTGACAAATCTACTTCTTTATGCTTAATATTTGATATTGCAAAGAAGGAAATTCTCGATGTTACTGGTCAAGCAGCAAACAATCAGTTCTATTTTCAATTTTTGACTTGGTAAGATTCATTCTTAAAGATTGGCAATGACCCTCTATGGCTTGCAATGTGGAACTCTTCTGACATGCTGTAGATAATTTGCTCCAGTTATCAAAATAGCAGTGGACAAATGAGGCTTCGAGCTACCACCTTATCCAGAAGATGGGTCACTGGACAAGGAAGCATACAGGCAAGCTTGTCTGTTAATTTCCACAATCTTGTAGTTATTGGCTTTAGCCTCAGATGTTTACATCCTGCACACCATCTCTTAAGCTGAATGCTATTATTACTACTGATCTTTTTATGTTTACTGGGATAGCCCAATTGAGATCAATCATGAAATGTTTGAATTAGGAGGGATGATATGACACATTGTACTTGCAAAAACTTAGTTAGTCTTTTCTCTGTTTCCTTCTATGAAATGAATACAAAACAAAAATCACAATGATATAAAAGTAAGGCATGAGAAATAAGCCACAACATGATATCACGTGTGCTACAATTGTTGATCTCTGGTTTTATAAATGGATACCAGTAGGAAAGTTTACATTGATGACCACTAGTTTAGTTATCATCTATTCTAGGTGTCAGTTTTTCTGAATATTTCATTTACACCATATTTTTCAAAACATTGTGTTATTGCTAACTTCTTTCTAAAGTGTCACTCCTTTGTTCTTGGAAACACTTTGTCTTTCTTTTACTACAGTCTTCCACTGGCACATTATTCTATTGCATAGACTAGAACATTGAATTGTAATTCTGATTGAAGCTTATATTGAAGATGGTGAAATTGCTTTAATATTATTAATAGGATTTGACTGCTGGGTTTGACCAAGAAGCAGCTGCTGTAGTCATGGCACGCCAAGTTTCTTTTAAGATGGAGACTGAGGTAACTATGTTCATGTAATAGATTGATAAGGTGTAATTCTTTACGAAAATCTAGAGCAAAATGGCTTTTTGTAGTTATCCTCTCGTCTTTGTGTCTTAGTTGTGACTTAAATGTTCTGTTTTAGCTTGATTCTATCATTTTAGCTTCTTACATGCAGAAGCAAATTTAAATATGAATGTAGATTTTTATGCATGCATGTTTTGAAATTAATGGGGACAGCCCAGTTGTTGAGGCCTTCTTAACTTTGCATTTTGTTAAAGGACTATCTTCACCAAAATGTATCCAACTTTACCCTTTTCCCTATTGTGTGTATCCAACTTCAAAATGTGCTATTGCATGTACTATACTTTCAAAATGTGCTATTGCATGTACTATACTTTCTAAATGTGCTATTGTGTGTAATATTTTACCTGGTAACCTGTCGATGCTGATGTGTAACACGTTATTGCTATGTGGCATCCTACGTGGCATCATCTTCTTCATCAAAATTAGGGTTCCAAAATTACTCATTTTTTAGGGTTCAAAAATATCGAATATTCTTGATTTGCGGTGGTTTCTGGATTTGTTCAATTTCGGCTTTTTTGGTCAAAAGTTGGTTTTGGCCGAACTAGGGTTCTTGATTTGGATGTTCTGGGTTACAATTTCATGTTTGTTTGAATGTTCATCATCATCTTCATTAGGGTTTTTGTTCAAATTAGGGTTCTTGATTTGTAGAAGAAGATGATTGGATTTCATGTTTCTGGGTTTGAATGGTCATCTCCAAATCTGGGTTTGATTGTTTGTTCATGTTTGTTCACCGTCATCATCGCCAAATCTGGGTTCATCTTCATTAATTAACAATTTCAAGTGGACATGGAACTGATTTGCATCTTGCAAATCGATTTTAAATCTTCTGGGTTTCGATTTTCTGGGTTTTGATTTCATGTTTGTTTGAATGTTCATCATCATCTTCGTTAGGGTTTTTGTTCAAATTAGGGTTCTTGATTTGCAGAAGAAGAAGATGTTTGTTCATGTTCATCATCATCTTCATTTTTTGGGTTTCATCTTCATCTTCAAAGTTAGGGTTCATCTTCATGAAGGAGAAGAAGATGACTGGGATGAAACTATCCTGCATGGCATCCACGTCAGCAATTTTAAAAATAGGTGACCGGCTAAGGGTTGGACAGGTAAAATGATACATACAATAGAACATTTTAAGTTGGATACACACAATAGGAATACGAGTATAGTCGAATACATTTTCATGAAGATAGTCCTTTTGTTAAATGGTTCAATATACGGAGTTACAGACTTATACTTCTACGGGGAGAAAAAATTCCATGGTTTTGAAACAACTCTTTCATGTCAAATAGAAGACGAGTCAGTAATGGCTAGAAAAATGTGAAATTCTTATTGTGGAAAAGTCATTGAAATGTGAAATTAAGAGTAATGAACTTGTAATATTTAAAAAACATTGTGGTCTCTAGAGAGCTGAAATACCCCTGCAGTTCAGCAGCTCCCCTTGCTGAGGGTCAGAGAGAGGTCAAACTTGAATGATCCCATCTTGAAAAGAAGCAGCAACACATGCTGTGAATTATTTGGGTCTATTTCTTTTCTCTGAGTATGTCAATGAGAAAAGGACCA
This sequence comes from Carthamus tinctorius, assembly GCA_001633085.1. NCBI lineage: Eukaryota > Viridiplantae > Streptophyta > Magnoliopsida > Asterales > Asteraceae > Carthamus > Carthamus tinctorius. The sequence goes on along the minus strand of LUCG01026460.1, from coordinate 6,039 downwards.
AACATTGGAGAAGCACGTCCTGATCATTGCAGCTTGAACACACCAGTTTAGGAAGGAGGTGGTCTGTTGTAGCGAAATGCAATAGTATGTAGTATGTAAGTCATGATAATGGTGAAGAGCCTTAGTTTGTATTTCCAAGCAAGAATACACACTCTACTGCAGTATGATACATGTATTTACACTTTTATAGAAGTCTAGCGTATTCTGGGGAAGGGTGCATANAGAGAGAGAGAGAGAGAGAGTGAAAGGGGAGACAAAGATCCTGCAACAAATTCCAGGATTGACAGGACTTTCCCAAATCTGGTTCTCTTTTGGTGTATCTTTACTCACCAAGCCTTTTCTCTCGTAGATCCCGCAACAAATTTCTTTTTCTTTTTGTGCATTTCTGCATAACATGCTAGCAGCATTTGCTTCCTTGACGAATCCATCTCTAGGAATGTTTTTGGAGCTGTGCTCACTTTTTTTCTTTTTGTTTTACATGGATTCGTTGAGAGGATACATGGTTGTAAGGCCTTGAAACCTTGCTATATGTTTGTGTCCTAGTTTGCATGCTTTATCTGGTTTCAATTGTTATCTTGACACATTTTATTATGCCTGCCTATCCACATAGTTTGTATTGATTGTGGGTTTGCTTATCATCACACTTGATTGGTATAGGTAGTGTGATTAGGATTTAGGACGACAGTGATTTCTCCCCAACAGTAAGGCAACCATGGGAAGCATGTAATTTAATAACCTTCATCTCTTTTAGATAGTAAGAGAGAAAGTTCAAGGACAATGATGCATCTTTGCAAGAAGTGAAGGCTTTTCTAAGATTTGACTTAAACTCATCTTCTATATTTGAACTATGTGATTTCTTATTTTTAATATTAAAAACCAACTCAGATAGTTAACTAGGTCCTGTCACCAATTTGTCTATGGTTGACTACTTGAATAGTTTTTTCATTCAGCACCATGTATTCATTTCTATCAGTAATCATACTTTTGATTATAAAAAATGGGACAAATCACTTTGTTGTATATCTTGCCGATCATGTGGATGTTTGGCTGATATTCTATCTAGTTGTCCACTCTATCATGTTTTGTGATGTTGTTTGTGTGTTCTTTCTTTTGAACATTGTTGTATTTAGAGCTTGTCTTTTTTGCATATCTTTTCTGGGGTTTGAAGCTCTTGCCTAATTGCTGCCTTAGTATTGTCAGTGAGACAATGACACCAAATTGTAACTTTTATTTGAGTGAATCCTTTTGTCTATTTGTCAATACCTTATTATGAATATGCAGGCTGAATTTGATCCTATAAGGTGGCTTGATAAGTCTTTGATACATCTGTGTTCTCGCTTCGGAGACTATCAAAAGGACAACCCATCTTCATTTGTCTTATCTCCACGGTTATCAATAATTCCTCAGTTTATATTCAATTTGCGACGCTCTCAATTTGTACAGGTATTAATTTATTTGCTTAATTTTGATTGCAAGTTCATTTAAAATACACATCATTGGTTTCTTTTTGGAGCTTAGATGGTGTTACTCTTGCTTCATTTGTCTTTAGGTCTTCAACAACAGCCCAGATGAGACTGCATATTTTAGGATGGTTCTGAACCGAGAAAATGTTGCGAATTCAGTTGTGATGATTCAACCTTCATTGATCTCTTACACTTTTAGTTCTGGAGGAGAGCCAGCTCTCTTAGATGTGGCATCTATCACCCCTGACAGGATCCTTCTTCTAGATTCCTATTTTACAGTTGTCGTTTTTCATGGATCTACAATTGCTCAGTGGCGCAAAGCTGGGTACCAGAATGAGCCTGAACACGAGGTAGTCTTTCTTATTCTAAAGTTGAAGCTAATAATGAGCAGCTTCTGCTGTTCTGCCACAACCCCTTTTCTCAACTTCAAGAATTTAAACAACCAACACAGTTGTGTTGTAAGATGCACATTTTCATTTGCACCCTGCTTCAACAGTTTGATCCTCTGTGTTGTGCATACTCTTTCTCTGCTGTGTTGTTCACATTTAGATGGCATCACGTGTTGCTTGAACCTATACTACTTACTCACTTGCTACATCTTTACTGGTTTGCAGGCATTTGCCCAGCTGTTACAAGCTCCTCTTCATGATGCTGACGCTATAGTAAAGGAAAGATTCCCAGTACCCCGTTTAGTCATATGCGATCAGCATGGATCCCAGGTCATTAATTTTTTTCAGTTGCTTACGATTCATTTGACTACTAGATCTTCATTACTCCCTCCGTCCCAAAATAAATGTCCACATTTCTATTTTAGTTTGTTGTGAAGTAAGTATCCACTTTAAACCTTCCAATTTTAACCTTAATCGTGAGATATAAATAACGATTATTCCCTCTATTATTAGGGCCAAGAATTGTTATTTAAATAATTAAGAAGTGTACACATTTCTAAAACTGTGTCTCTTTTATAGTGGCCATTTATTTTTGGATGGAGGGAGTATTTTCTTTGATACCAAGATAAAGTGAATAACATAGAGAAACTAGAAGAAATAACCATCTCAGTCCCATGAAAATTGAAACCTTTGACTTGACATGTATTCTTTTATAAAAAATGTTTGACTATTTGTCAAATGTCTAAAATACCCTTCAATTGAGACATATAGATGGATGTTGTGGATCAAGTTAACGTCATCAATAGCTTGTTCTCATAAGTATGTTCGAATATGCGCAGGCTCGGTTTCTACTGGCAAAATTAAATCCTTCAGCTACATACAACTCTGATGCTCCACTAGTACCTGGTGGGGATGTTCTCTTTACAGATGATGTCAGCTTTGAGGTCTTTTTGGATCATCTTCAACGCTTGGCAGTTCAATAAAATTTCTTGCATCTCCTCTAGAATCTAGGACAGTACGCACATAGATCTCCAGTTTTGCAAGATTACCCATCTAAGTCAGCTGTATAGTATAGCATACCATCTCTATTACCATATTCTTCATTATGCACTTTGGCTTAGTTAAGGTAATCTTGTGATGTGTCAATTTTTCAAAAATATAAGGTGATACTTCTTCTATCACAAATTTATCTAATAGAAAATGGGTTCTTACTTTATGTTGAAATCTCTTCACCTTATCTTTGCCCTCATAAGTTATGTCCTCGTTTTTCCCAGAACTAGAAGCAGATCTTTCAAGCATTGGAGCATAATCATTGAGTTAACTTTCTTAGCAGTAGAACTTCCATTAATTTTGTTAAACAAGAAATAAGATTGCTCTGAAGGAGCTTAAATTCAACCAATTCACTTTCTACCCCATTTGGGATAGTTGTGTAGATTTGTGTCCATATCCTGAACATAGTCTTGTATTGCCCTCAGATACATTTATTAAATAGTCCATCCAAAGAAAGAGAGTCCATTATTTGACCATTGAGTGTCAAGTGTATCACTTTCTTAACTTCAATATCCCATAATACTTTGGCAAAAATTATATTCGAAACAGCGAAGAAATGCACATAGTTTATTTGTAATTAAGTAGAAGATCTACATTATAACAGAACACTTTGTTGATTGACTTTCATAAAAAAGAAAAACAGAAACTACGATAATATTTTCTTCTGTGGCAAATACAGTTCATTACCAGCCATGAAAGGATTTAGCTCACAAAGAAACAGTATACTTTGGCATTCCCAGTTGCCATTTTATTCTGTATTTGAATTGTGCAGCTTTAGCTCGAACTTGCAGCACAACGTGTAAGTTGTGTTCTACTTTGTTTATTGCGGTCGGGTATGATATTTATAGTTAATGTCCTTGGGATGCCAGAATGTCTCGTGCTTGCTTAGCCAGATGACTTTTGTAGCAGCTCATGAATTTTGCTATGAATTCTAGACAAACACCAAAAGTTATTGTTCAATATGTAGAAGACCAAAAAGGCACACGTTTTGATCTCTATATTAATTTTTGTAGCAAAGGAAGAGTCTCTCCGTTCTGAAGTAAGTGTCCACTTCCACCCTTAATTTTGAAATTTAATACTCATATTTTTTAAGGGTAAAATTGTATTTTAGTTGATTCAAGTGTGCCTTTTTCATTATGGACATCTATTTTGGGATGGAGTGAGTAACAAGGAACATGGCTAGATAAAGATCACATTGCTTTACCTTCAATGCTCATGAAGAGGTAGAGAAGCTTTTTCCTTTCATCATTGTATGTTCTGCCTTGTTCATTCTGCTTACGTTCAGAGCCTCGATGTTTATCAGTCCCCTGGATACAGCATGAAAATTGGTCATATGTACATGCTATACTATGCTTTCATTCCAATATATTTAGTAATGAAACTAGAGCTCCTACGCTATATTCCTTATACATCTTGTCGATTCTATCATGCATAAGCTCCTCAACATTCTTCTTCAGTTCAACTGCTAGCGTCTGCAAATATTGAATATTAGATAATTTATAAATATTGAAGAATTCCTTTTACATCTTGTCGATCTTATCTTACTTTAAAGATGAACTCAGGTGGTACACTGTGGTCTATGAGATTTTGAAGTTTCCGACGTATGTCATATAACCTGTTGAGATAATTGATTCAACGTGTTAGAGGCCCATGATTTTTCTATATCCAAAAGTAATTCCTCCTTGATAAATCTAGTAGCTTACTGTTTAGGGCTCTGCTTTTCTACTATACTTTTGGCAATAATTGCAATATCATCTTCCCAACCAGTCAAGATTACTTGATCTTCCACCAATGGTGAACTGCAGATAGATTATCGAAACACACAGGTAAGATCGCAATGGACAGTCCAGCAAGTTTGGAAACTTTGGTTAAGATATACACCATTTGTGTGTGTGTGTGTTCTGGTGGCACTATTCAGCCAACTTATCTACAATCTATCCAACCTTGAAAGAGGCAGATAGGTTTCTAGGCCAATGAATGGCTTTTGATGATACACACATATATGAAAATATACATACATGGCTATATATTGTATAGAACTATAGATGTATATGTGCAAAGAGGAACACTCTAATAACCATTCAGGTATACACATGTGCATACAAGTAATTGAAGATGTTTCCTACGTTCTATGCACATGTGCATACCAGACAATTACTTGTATATACATGCACATACTGTTCAGATGAATATTAGGCTGTTCTTTGGTTTTCCAAGTTTTTACGGTTTTCCTGAACCTGACCCTATAGATTTGTATACAATATATGTGTGTGTATAAAGTGAATCAAACAGAACCTATATTGCCAGGTAGCTTCAAAGGAGCGAATGGCTTGTCGCAGGTTATTCTTGGAATTGATGGCTATTCTTTCGGCTAATTGCTTTGGCAATTCTATTTCTTCTTTTTTAGCTATGAATTCCAGGACTTCAATAATCTGGAAACAAAGAAGAATAATTGGATTGGATGATGCTGATAGTTTTCAAGAAAAGATTCGAAGAGGCTCGTATTTGTTTAGTAATTACCTCTTTATTAGAAGGTGAAAGGAGTTGCACCAATGTGCAGACGGTCTTAAGTGGTTGCAGCTTCATAGAATCTTGGCAACAAAAGAAGATTTTATGACATCCCCTATACCGCTCTATAATCCACTTTATATAAAGCAAGGCATCTGTCGATAGCTTGTCTGCTTCATGGAGGATGATAGCTGCAGTTGTTGATTTGAGGTAAATCATGTCGAGTAATTTGTTTATATTTATTTACGTATAAACTTGAAATAAAGGATATACCTCTACAATTATCATTGGTGCAGCGTGCCGTTTTGTTAGTTAACTTATTTGTCTCTTTGATTAGTTCAACTATGACATGCTTCTCGAATCCCTTAAGTTCAGATAGATTAACTTCTACATGCTGATCTGATTCCTTCACATTTACCATAATACTGCTTACTTCTTCTCCCTGAAATGTACACACAAACCTCGCTAGTATACATACATATATATATAAATATACATACATGAACCAAGACAAACAAACCAAGTATATCCCAACTGGAGGTGGGTCTGAGGAGGGTGAGATATATGCAAACTTGACCTATAGCTCAAGGAGTGTATATATATATGTGTGTGTGTGTGTGCGTGTATAT
>LUCG01026365.1:0-11786 GCA_001633085.1 Carthamus tinctorius | reverse complement strand
TCGAACAACCCGATTCGAAGAATTCGAGAAACCCGAAATTCGACTCGATGAACACCCCTACCTTCGATTGGGGTTTGGGTAAGAAAAGAAGAGAATGTAAACTATATAAGGAGGAAGATGTTTATTCTCCATAAAAGAAACCCATTCAAGCAAGTCATGCTACCAGCTAGAGGCCTCTGCAGACAGAAAATTGAGATAAAAACACAAGGCAAACCAGCAGTAATAAAAATAGAAAATAAAACACCAAAGGAATGAGCAATGCAGCTATGAGATACATATGAGGTGGCTACACAAGAAAATAGAAAGTAGCAAAAAAGTTCTAGTTTTTATTACCTGCAAAAACGTTATTGCACGACGAAGATCTCCTTGAGATATGGAACTTAAGGTTGATAGAGCCTACAACCAACCACAATCATATACCAATTATAACATATATTAATTCAAAAGCCATCTTTACCGGCTGGCAAAAAATGTGGAAACATGCATAGTGAGCCAAATTGACACCTCTGAGTCTAGGTGTAGGCCTTCCTCTTTGCAGATATGTACTATACGAGTGCTCATGATATCTTCAGAGAGTGGCTTGAACCTGAACTTGGCACATCTAGAAGCGAGAGGTTCTATGATCCTGCACCAGGTAAAAAACTGAATGAATGATCAATGCATGCACAAAAAAACTAACTGAAGTAAATAAAAGATATAATTGTCCAGTCCCTTCATTTATGTGACTTCTCCAAATCCATTTCTTGTTAAGTGGTATTTTATTGTGCAAACTTTCATACAAATAAGAATATGGGCCATGAATAAAATGAAGATGTGATCACATTTCAATATTTCAGCTGCACCCAAAGGTTCTTTTTGAAAGAAGTTATTTTAGATACTTTGTACATAAATTAAGAACTTCATTGATAAGAGCAAGGAACTTATCACATACGTCAAGAGAAGAGTAAAGAAGTATTTCAGAAAGGGGTTGTGAGTGGGATTCAAGGTTTTAAAAGCAGAATCGTGCCTCAAGGCGTTTTCCCTGAATGAGGAGTCTCAAGGCGGTCCGAGGCGTAAGCCCCGAGGTGGAAATATATACTATAGAAATATATATACACACATTGCTTCTACTCATAGTCACATCACATGTATCACGGAATGCTTCGGTACAGGAAAACGGTTCGCTAGGTCCCTAAAATTCGGTACGAAAAGGGTTAGGTTTATTTCAGAGCGCTCCAGTATGATGTACCAATTATCTTGGTACAATGTACCACCTAATAAATAAAAAATATAAATTTCTACATACTTTTTAAAAATCTCATAAGATTTTAATACTTCAATACAAATCACAAGATTAGTCTACCCTCAACCTCTTTCCTTTTCCGTTGTCAACAACATCTTCATCGAAGTTTTCCCATTGCATCCATTCCAATTTTGTACTCAAACCTTCCAAGTGTGTTTTTTTGGATCAATGTCCCACTTTTTGTGTGGGACTAATTTGTAACCTTCTGATAAACACGATTGAAGACGAATATTTGAATGAATAAAAACCAATTTGTCCATTTTATCATATATATCACCCATTTTTTGACCCTCTCCATCACAGAACTTGATAATCAAAAAAAATTGGCTTTGTTATAGTTAAAATGCTTTCAACATCTCCCAAAAATCATCACTCCTTATAGTCTTAACTCTCAACAACATTTTGTCTGATTCTCTTTTCTCATCGCCTTGTTTAACCCAATTCATCCATGAGTTAAGAGCAATAGTAGTTGCTAGAGCCTCTCTATAGTCCACTAATCTTTTTAACGAAATATAATGTGAAACAAAACGGGTCTTCGTTACTTTAACAACTCTAACTTGAAGTTTCCTCGAAAAATAGCCAAGGCTTAAGAGTGATTAATGAAATATTTAACAATTTTTTTCTTTTTTATACGTATCATTCAACCAACAAAAATCTTTGGCAAGGTCTTTAAAATTAAGTTCATAGTATGAACACAGCAAGGGGACCAAAATATATGTTCATATATCTTTTTTATTTCTCTACCGGCAGTTTTACAATTTGCTGCATTGTCGATGACAACTTGAAAAACATTGCTTGCTCCAACACTCTCAATAGCCCCTCGCAAAAAATTTGCAATCGCCACTCCTATTTTTTCACCCCAAGAAAGGTCATCAATGAACATAAACATTTCTCCCCTACTATTTACAACAATAACATTGATGAGCGGATTATGCTTAACATTGGACCACCCATTGGAGACAATAGAAACCCCTTATGAATACTAAATGTCTTTAAACGATGTGAGTTCTTTTTCCACATCTCTAACACATTCATCAAGCAATACGGTCTTGCTTTTTCGCTAGACGGAGGTTTGTAACCATCCGATACCTTCTTGATTGCATTAATCATCTTAATGTTGAGGATTCCGCCACACATTGAACGAAATGCCGTTTGTACAAAATCCCCTAATGATCTTCAAATCCACCATGTTTCGCTCCAAAAGTCCAAAAGATTCTTCAAATTCGGTTTTTTTAGGTTGCCCTTTTGAAATTACGGGATTCTTCAAAGACTTTGAAACTCCCTTATTTTGGGTGATTTTACCTTATTCAAAAGTCTTTGATATTTCTCCCAATCGTTAAGCAAAACAAGACATCTTATTTCCGTTTCCTTCTGGAGCCCCAAAAAAACATGTGTTGATTCTACTATATGAGCCTGTATATCTGACTTTGCAGTGGTTGCAAATCCAAATCTTAGCACCTCCTGCGTTTTTACTATTACCCGTTCCAACTAGTGTTACTTCTTCCAACGACTTAGTAGCATCCTTCTCTTGGCTCACACTTTCAGCTAATGAGAGGGAAAGATCAACAGCTAGAGGGAAAGATCAATAGAATTCCCAAGGAAGACAATTTGTGTCTTTAGCAGCACCATCGGATGGAATTCCCGAGGAAGATTTTGTGAGCCATTTTTTGAATGGGTTGAGTCCCCAGATTCACGCAGAGGTGCATTTATTAGCATAGGGGGGATTAGGGAAGGCGATGGAGTTGGCTCAAGCAGTGGAGGCATTCCGTACAATGGGTTGCGAAATCCTCAATTTGTTGAGATGGTTAATGCAATCAAGAAGGCACCGGATGGTTACAAACCTCCGTCTAGCGACTGAAAAGCAAGAACCGTATTGCTTGATGAATGTGTTAGAGATGTGGAAAAAGAACTCACATTGTTTAAAGACACTTGGTATTCACAAGGGGTTTCTATTGTCTCTGATGGATGGTCCAATGTTAAACATAATCCGCTCATCAATGTTATTGTTGTAAATAGTAGAGGAGCAATGTTTATGTTCACTGATGACTTTTCTGTGGTTGAAAAAACAAGAGTTGCGATTGCAAAATTTTTCAAGGGACTATTGAGATTGTTGGAGCAAGCAATGTTCTTCAAGTTGTCACCGACAATGCAGCAAATTGTAAAGTTGCCGGAAGTGAAACCAAAAAACATATATTTTGGTCCCCTTATAGTGTTCATACTTTGAACTTAATTTTTAAAGACCTTGCCAAAGAATTTTGTTGGTTGAATGATATATATGGAAAGAAAAAATTCTCAAATATTTCATTAACCACTCTCAAGCCTTGGCTATTTTTCGAGAAAACTCCAAGTTAGAGTTGTTAAAAGTAGCAAAGACCCGCTTTGATTCACATTATACTTTGTTAAAAAGATCAGTGGAATAAAGAGACTCTAACAACTACTATTGCTCTTAACTCATGGAGGGATTGGGTTAAACAAGACGATGAGAACACGAAGAGAAACGAACAAAACGTTATAATGGAAGCATTTAAACGAATTTCTAAAGATGAAGAGGAAGAGCATGTTTTACGAGAACAATTTGCCACTTTTCATATGAAAAAATGACTTTATTCAATGGCATGAACGAAAATGAATGCAGTAACAGTGGAACCAAACAACTCTTGGTCAACATACGGTTCGAAAACCCTAGAATAGCAGAGGTTGCTAAAAAGGTAACCTCAAAATCTATTAGCAGCTCTTCAGCGGAAAGAAATTGGAGCAATTACTCGTATATTCATAATGTACAAGGAAATTGTTTGAATTGTGAAAGGGCAGACAAATTATTTTTATTCATTCAAATATTCGTCTCCATTCGCGTTTTTCAGAAAGTTAAAAACCTGACTCACACAAAAAGCGGGACACTGATCCAAAAAACACACATTTGGAAGGTTCAAGTGCAAGATTGGAAGAGATGCAATGGGAAAACTTAGATGAAGATGACTTGGATGAAGATGTTGACAATGGAAAAGGAAAGAAGCTGAGGGTAGACGAATCTCGTGATTTGTATAACTGTTTTATGAATTTTGTATTAAAGTATTGATATTTATATAATTTTTCTGAAACTTTGGATGTTCGAATTTTAAAAATGTATGTAGAAATTTATATTATTTATTTTATTATGCGGTACATCGTACCGAGGTAATTGGTACACCGTACCGAAGCGATCAGAAATGAACCTACCCCCCTTCGTACTGATTTTAGGGACCTAGCGAACCGTGTTCCCGTTCCTCGTTCCCATACCAAAGCGTTCCACGAGAAATACTTGCAGTGTTTTACGTCGGATAAACCACGACGGTGGAAAAGATGGCTTGCATGGGCAAAAAACTGGTATGACACTTTGTACCACGGTTCGTTACGTTGTTCACCCTTTAAGGCGCTATATGAACGTGATGCTCCAAAAATTTTGAAAGTCAAGGAGGGATCAACAGTATTATCTGTTATGGAACGATTGTTAAAGGAAAGGGACGATGCATTAGATATGATGAGGCGGTTTTTAATGCAGGCTTAACATAAGATGAAAATGCAGGTTGACGGACATAGAAAAGATGTGTCTTTTGAGGAAGCGGATATGGTATTTTTGAAGCTTCGACCATATAGGCAGAAATCTTTGAAGGGATCCAATAACCAGAAATTATCTGCAAGATTTTGTGGAGCAGGGAACTTATCACATACGTCACTGAAAGTTGTTATGGAGGAGCGTGTATGGAAAGTATAAAGGGGGTATTAGTGGACTGGAGGTGGAAATTCTAGATTCATTTTTGTTACTTCTAGACTTCTATAATCGAGTAGGAGAGATCCAGTCTCTCGAAACCTGGAACATTAATTAATAAACTACTTTTGGTTCCAATTCTTATCAGACTTCTAAAGCATCTTTGTACATCCACAAACACCGACTCATCAATTTTGGTCCTTTTAGCTTTCTGCCACTCCACTTTATGTGAACGACCTCATCCTCTAAAACACAAAAACTTTATCCTTCACTTTTGTCATCAAGGGAGTGTTCCAGTGGTAAATTGTTTTTAGTAAATATTTTGATTCAGAAGCAGCTATCTGACTTCAAATATCATAAGACTTCTAATTTTAGGTACTGAAATGTTGTTTTTGTATGCATTTTGATTCGGCTCATATTCATTCTAATTTGGCAATCATCCTCACATACAAACAAAAAAGTAGAAAATGTCCTTTAGGCATGATCTACATGTGTAACCAATCCCATAAATGGTCAAGACTAAGCAAAACTAGTAAGTTGTGGTAACTTTGACCCCTTAACTAGATGTTACTTGAGCACTTTTGCTTAATATTTGCTAGTACACAGCAGAAAGGTAACTATCAGAAAATAGTACACTGTTCAACACTCAACATGGTTACTTCATCCATAAGGAGCCACTTTAATGATCTTAGTTAACTTTTTGACTTGCTTATTTATTTTTTGTAAATCTGCAGTATGTAGTGTACTAACCTCTCATTTATTAAATTCCTAACCCCCGCCCCCCTCCTTTCCCACCACCACGATGNAGAGAGAGAGAGAAAGAGAGATGAAGTAGACAACAAGCTCAACAGAATAATCCACAAAAATAAAGAAAAGGCAATTATATCGTAGAAACTTTTGAACACAGACCTGCTGATGTAATTGCATACAAAAAAGAATCTTGTTACTTTTGAGTAGGTTTCCATGGTACGACGTAAAGCATTCTGCAATATAAAACAACATATTACTTCAATATCTCAATCTATATATGGTAAATTGGGGCCACATGACAAGAATTAAAACACCATCCCCGTTTTTTGTAAAACAAGATATGCAAGAACAGAATTATATCAAGACTAATTCAATGTGCTTGGTATTTCTAATGAGATGCTGATGCTGAAAGGATAAATACAGCTTGACTGTCCTAAAAACAATCATTTCGAAAATGTGAAGTTCAACTTCTTATAGTAGTTACAAGTTAAAATATATAAGTAATTCAAAAATATACATCAAACAAGTAGAAATCGCATTTCTGTATTTTGCTTTTGAGATCAGACTGCAACTCCATTCCCTAGCCTAAGTACTTAAGCTGCTAACAGAGTTAACTACTAAATGATCAGAAAAAAAAAGTAGGGAACTTGCCTGTGCATCTTCGGTCATGGAATCTGCCTCATCAAGGATGATAATTTTATAAGGTGGGCAAGGGTAACCCCTACATCAAAGAAGACAAAGGAATCTGAGTGAAGAAAGTCAACACATCAAAAGCCATGGGGCGCTCATCTAAAAGAAGAAAGGAATTGGAAAAACTGGATGTTGTGTAGTTTTTTTGTTTTTCATAATCTTTCTTTTTTCTTTCTGAAGAGGGAGGGGGTAGACTATATACCCTTGCTGACCAGAGCCAACAGCAACTGCTGCAAAATTCTTAATTTTAGTTCGAACAACGTTGATTCCACGATCATCACTAGCATTGAGCTCGAGAACCCTGGACTTGTATAGTTCAGGACTGTAAAAGGAAAGAAACAGTAGTGGTAGCAAATTGATCAGACAGCGAGTTAGCATTCATGCAAAATGGTTTATTGTACAGTTATGCAAGTCAATAAGATGGCCTCGTAACGAAGACAACAATAATATTGAGAACACTTCCATGGGTGCTATAAAAATAACCTCATTTCAGCAAAGCGCAAATGTTTTAACTTTTAACACTCTTCAAATTTGAATAAAGTTAGAAATACACCACTAAACTTCCCACCATTTGCATCTAGCCAAAATGTTCAGCTAAAACTCGGGTTCTGCAGATTGCAACAACATATGATGGGGTCACAATATATCCTCAACATGATGAATCAGTACTTTGGCCAAATGTAGGTGACTTTAACTATGCCACTAAATCATATGAGAAAGGGTTTTGTCATGAAAATCTTAGACCTCTTTAAGCTACTAATTTTTCCTTCAACACCTCTAGACTAGAACCTACTGTTCAATTACTTGAAACTCTTCCAGAACTGGACACAACACATCTCTTCAAAATCTGTTGTGTTTCCACTCAACCTATTTATCATCATAGAAAATTAGAGCTACTAGCATTCAATCCTAAAATCAGATGCAAAAAATAAAACAAAGAAGAAAAAGAAAAGAACTTTATAACACATTCAAAATATAGGTAGTCTGAGGTACCCGTAAAGCTGATGCGCAATGGCAAGGGCAGTGGTAGTTTTGCCGGTTCCAGGAGGGCCATAAAAGAGCATGTGGGGGCACTGCACCAACATATCAATTCAATTTAAAAACCGAAAGCATCGCATTATCCATAAAAACAAAATGCCTCCATTGTTTCATCTCATCCTCAAACTACCATGCTCCATCAATTCAAAAGAGAAAACCTTGAATTTATAAATTAAAACACAATGTTTTCAATTAAGTAGCAATATCCTTGCAAATTAACATTAACGTTATTCCCCCTTCCAAAAGTTCAAAACTAATATCAATTTCTAGTTGAAATGAACATGTTTGAAAATCATAGACAAAAAGTAACCAACTTCAATAACACATAAGAAAACAAAATCGAACAGCAAGTATACAATTCTATCTATCTAAGAGAAAGTAAATAGAAAACCCTAGTTCAAGAATACCAGCGGATTAAAGGGTTCACATTACATTGGTGGTCTCGAGCGTGTTGGTGAGGACTCGAACAACCTCGTCTTGGTGAGCAACGTCTTTCACTCGCCTCGGTCGGCTGAAATTTTGATTTTTTTTTTTTAGAGATAAATGGACAATAAGTACATGTATGAAACAGAGATGATTTGAGAAGGAAAAAAGGAAAGATTAGGGAGAATATGAGTTTACTATTTCTCGACCCAAGGTTGGGAGCTCTGCAACAATGGAGCCATCCCTTCTCGGTCGCCCCTGTATTTTTCCCGCTCTTTTGCTTGGGGAAGAAAAGCGATGACCGTGAAACACACCACTCCAGTTTCTAAACTTCTAGTTAAAAAAAGGGTCGCTCACACTCACAAAAACCCTCCATGACCAAAAATTTAAGGGGTTATTGGGCATGAACGATTGGAATGACCAATCTTCTCATTGTCATAAAAATGGTAGCCTTTGCAATTTAGCGTAGGTGGTGTTATTAGGGGTGTATGCAAACCAAGCTGCTCGTAGGCAGCTCTAAATCGACTCGTTAAAAGCTTGATTTGCGCTTAAGTTAAACGAGCTTGAGCTTCATTTTAAGCTTATTTAGTAAACGAGCATGAGCTCGAGCCTCTGTGATTAAGTTCGCGAGCCTAAACGAGCCTCGGTTAATATATATTTTAAATATTAAATAATAATAATAAAAATATTAAAAAACATATTATGTATTGATTTATAGGTAAACAACCCGAGCTTGGTAAGTTCTTAAGGAGCCTGAGCTCGAGCTTGATAAGTAAAGCTCAAAACGAGCCGAGGTCAAGCTTTATGAACTTAAACGAGCCGAGCTCGAGCTCGAGCTCCACTCGACTCGTTTACACCCCTAACCCTGTGTGTTGATATGGTAAGAATTATTATCTTATTTACTGAGTAAAAGTTTTAGTTCTTGTTATCACTTGTATCCGTAAAATTCTCGGTCATTTTTATATTCATTTGAATATGCAAATGACCCAATGGCAGACCTCTTAAGCCCTAAATAGGGTCCTATACAACTGTTCAACTTATTTTTATAAGTAGAATTTTTTTAGGTGTAAAGGTATGTATGCCAAACTTTGCGTGGAGATTTTAAAAATATACAAAGAAAGTCAACCAAAAAACAAGAAAAAAATTGTTTGAAACCAAATAAAAAGAACGAAAATCTTGCGAAATCAATCAAAAAACTTGAAAATCTCTCAAAATAATGAAATTAACTGAACACGTCAGTCGACTTTACGGAACTTTGATGCGCCTTTAAGATCCAACCGCTTAGTAAAAGTACCAGATCTTCCACTAAATGACTCCGTAAACAATTATTGGATAAGTATTTAAGGAATAAAATTTTAAACTCTCATTCTAAAGCTAAGATATAGATATTACAATTAATATAGTGTCATGATTACCAAATTCGCATGTAATAGGTTTGCCTCTTAAAATTTTGACAAAAAACAATGCATATGCGAAGATTAATAAGTTCACGTCATCAAACACTCCATTTCTCCAAATCCTCTTTGTCTTTGTTTTCACATCTCTCATTTGAACACTCCACCACTATAACACTTTGTTCACATAAACCAAAACTTAACCAGAAGTCATCGTTAAATAGCGGAAGCTTTACCCAATTTGAAAATCATTTAATCAAACGCAACTTGCCATTCAAAAGAAATGTTTTAAAACAGTAGCTACAACCATCCACTTAAAAAAACATAATGTGCTGTAAACGTGCTATACAATTCATAAAAACTACCAATATCAGTTCATAAGAGAAACTTCAACTTAAGCATAGTTCATAACAACTCCAGACCCCCATAACCCATGACTGAGCTGCCAACATCCAAAACGTCACCTGTGAGCTTTACCCTTACTTCCCAAGGATGTACCTGACACTAAAAGAGGAAAACAACAACGGATAAGCTTACGCTTAGTGAGCACACAACTATACCAACTATCATCATGCATACATAAACAAGGATACAATGTCCTTACATGCACATAACTTAATCCATTGACACTGGTACCAGGCCTCTTAATCCATAACATCTTCCCCAGGGGTAACAAATACCACCTAGGTACTATCATAACTATAACATGCAAATCTTAACACATAATCACACATGCACCTTAGTTACATACACATAACAATACTTAGCATAGATAGAGTACTCACCTGATAGAGTAGTAGTAGTTTCACACACACACGTACACGAATTGATCAAGACAAGTCACCTATAACAATACATGCACCACATATCAAAGCTGAGCTCAAAAGTGAGCTTCGAGTCTAACCCGAGCCCTCTTATCAAAATAACATAGCTACACTATTCCATTTTCTCCCAAACTTCACCACACACTAAGTATTAATATCCCTTAGGGGAGTATAACCAAAAGAACCCCAAACGAATCCGTTTCGGAAAAATGAAAATCCCAAACAGTGCAAATGGCGGGTTACCGGTGGGTCCTTACCCGCGGCTTACCCGCCTCTACCCGCAGACCAGTTCTCCACTGGCGGGTTACGACTACAACTAGGGATTTCACTTCCCAAACTCAATTTCGACCATAACAAGTAAAAATCATGTTTATGCTACATCCCCATACATGCTATAACATAATTAAACATCCTTTCATCCCATAAACATAGAATTTGATGATCAACAACTCATCAAATCATCCAAACTCTAACCTTAACCTTAGCCAACATAATGACTCTATAAGTTAACAATTAAGGATGAAAGAACATATACCTTGCAATCACAACTAGCGAGAAAGCGTTTTTCCTATGCCAATTGCTCCGATTGCGAAGCCTCCCTCTCCAATTTCGCCTTTACACCTTCCCTCTTTCTCTAAACCGCTCCCTGGAGTCGTTCAAGCCAAAAGAAGGTGAATTGGGCTTTCCTCTTCTCTTATATACCTCAGTCTACCCTTTTACTTTTCGAGATTATCAAGCTAGCCCCTTGACTCCTGAAAACAACATAACCAATTAACAAATTTTAACTTAATCTCATCAAAAGCCGTTAAAACACATACGGGAAATGGGGCATTACAACCACCCTAGAAGTCTCTTATTAAAGAACGGTTAGATATTTTAAACATTATTCAAGAAACCAAAAAATCCTACAAACCAACGATCATGCAACGAATTCAGATTGATTAAAGAAGTAAATGACATCAAGAAGTATGATTTTCCTACTCCTCTAATCTTCAAAAGATCAGTTTAAATCATTGTTTGATTAACATCTCTTGCACCTACAACCTCATCTACTATTCCTTCACTCCCTCTCAAAATTCGGTTTGATGAAAAGACAATCCAATCACTTGTCTTGTATGTAATGTCATTGCCCTTTAGAGAACCAATGCCACAAAGAACAATGTTGTTCCTTCTTGTTGATGGAAAGTACTTCTATGATCTCTTTGGAGATCTCATATTTCAATGATATGTTGAACTTCCCATAGCAAATACAAAACATCTTCATGCTTCTTAATATTAGTTCCAAACAAAGAACTAAGGAAAGCTTCACTGATAATGTTAAGTCAATGCTCCCAAATTTGATTGGTCAACAATAGCAAGATCGAACAAGTGAGGTTTGAAGATCTCACTTTTGAAGAATAAAAAGTCTTTGCTCGAATGTAACCTTTTACCATAACAACCTCTTTATATGTGCAGTTCAAATGAAAGTTTATTTTTTCGTAATTTCCTTATCTATGGTTTAATTCATACATATACTTGTATTTACCTTACTATGATTTGTAACTAGTGGCAAAACCGCGCGTTGCGCGGTAGCGTGGGTAACTCGTTAGAAATATGTAGATTGTCACTATCGTTTGTTGCAATTGTCAAACATTAAGTTT
>LUCG01026265.1:263-10370 GCA_001633085.1 Carthamus tinctorius | reverse complement strand
CAGACGTACATGGTTGTTTACTAACGACTTAATGGCTCATACCATGGCTGATTCGCACAGCTGGTGAAGGGCACTTGTCCCCATTCAGACATTTTTTTGACAGATATACCCTTGTTAAAAAAACAAGGGTTTAAATTCTTTTTCATGCTATAACATCTGATAAAGAAAACACACATCAAACCCTAGTTGCATTCTTCTGCTCCTCGGCCATTGCTGTTCGTCTTCGGCCAGATCTATTTGTCTCCGGCCAGAGCTGTTCCTCGCCGGCCAGACCTGTTCGTTATCGGCACTGCTGTTCGTCGTTGCCCCCACCATACACCACAGGCTCATCTCTCTTCTTTTACTTGCACAACTAATGTGAACGAAAAGAGCTTTTCAGAAGGGGAGGAGGTAACTGAAGTAAAAATGGAGACGTGAAAAAGGGGGGGAGGGAAGTAAAAGGTTTTGCAGATGTGGAAGAAGAAGTACAGTAAGGATTTAATTTATAAAATAAATTTTACTTTTTAATGTAATAAATAATTTAAAGGGGTTCTGGTGAGTACAACTTTTTTATAAATGATTAAAATATTTGGATTCAAGAAAAGATAAAATAATAAGTTACTAAATAAAAATAATTATTTGGTTTTTGTTTTGATTTTATTCAATAGATATAAAAACATTGGGTTTTTTATGTTTAAATAGTTTTGAGTATTATATTTCTTGGTTTGATTTTAAACGAAGTAACAGAAAAATTGATTGAAATATGTTCAAAAACTGGTTGAAGGGTAGTTAAGTCATTTCTACTGTTCAGACTATTGATTCAGATAAAAAAGTAAACAACATCACATATTTATTTAGACAGTCAAATTTATCCGGACAGACAGATTTATCCATACAGGACTTAATAGAAAATTTGGTAAACATCCCCTAAGTTATAACTAAATGGCTGGATGGTCCTAATTGATTTTTAAGCTCAGGAAAACCTCTCATTCATGGTGTTTGTGGTAAGGCTTGGCTATATTCTACTCCTTTCAAACCTACTTCTAGTGGTTTATTTTTTATCTTTTGAATACGTTATTTATTTAACCTTGTGATTACGTATAATTATTTGTAATTTCGTGAAATTATTTGTAATTTCGTGAAATTATTTGTAATTTTATCTTAAGACTTCAATTCTTTTTTTATCTTTTGCATATATGAACGATGTCTATTTAAGCCTTGACTTGATATCGATACACTTCAAGCGTTTTACATTTTAACAATGACTTCCGACCTCTGAACTTGTTACAATATCAAGTCTACTTATTTTAACAATGACTCATTTTTACGATGACAAATCGATTAAATATGATTGTTTGAAGTGTTTCCATTAGGCCGTGAGTACCCCATGCGGGCTATGGGTGCGGTTTCAGCTCGGGCATCCGGGCTTCGGCTGGGTTGTGTTATGCCCCGTTGCGGGCTTCAACTTAGGCTTCCGACGAGGGCTTGCAAGCCCTTGCAGGTACTCCTATTAAGGGCTTGGGCTTGGGCTTGGTGAGGGCTTGCGGGTAAACCTGATGTGGCAATTCGGGCTTGTGGGTTTGCGCTACCGAATGCCTTATAGGCGAAGGATCGGGTCAGAAATTGACGTTAACGTGAAAAGCGTAATAAGTTAATTTGAGCCGTTGATTGTTTTTATCATGAATTCCATTTTAGAAGGAATCAATTCGGTATATCTCATCTTTTAGCATGTATCAATTTCCAAGGATTATATCCACGAGAACCTCAAGTTGTAATTAGAACTCAACCCTTACTGGTAAAGAGAATCTAAAAATGGCAACTTCCATTATCAGCCCTTGGGCTTCTTTTTTCTTTGGATGATTGTTTTGTAATCTACAAAACTTTTGTGGTAGACCATATCGTGTCTAGCCCCGGTGGTAAGCTAACATGGGAGGGTCAGTAGATAGTATTCCTGACTATCCGGGTTCGAACCTCGTGGTGAGCATGGGGCGATATCCAAATCAGTGGTCTGCCACGTAGTGGTACCCATAATTGGGTTGGGCCATGGTCGACGTGGATTAGTCGGGTGGCACCCTTAAGTTGGAGCCCGTATACTCATAGTGGTACCCTTAATTGGGCTGGACCATGGTCGACGTCGGGTGGCACCCTTAAGTGGGAGCCCGGATACTCCGAGAAACGTGTGTGTTAACTTGCCGTTCAAAAAAAAAAACTTTTGTGGTAGATTTTGAAATTATAAACAGATTGGTTCCCAGCTATATAATAATTAAAATTTTTATTGAAAATCTACGTTTTTTAAAAATCACCGTTTATGTTGGAAGTTATACTTACAACTGTAAGTAAGTAAATCACTGTTTTGTTGAAAATCTACTTTTGTTCAATAAAGTTATTATATGTGATGTTAAATTCAGACTATGGGGAAAGCAGGTGAAACCATTAGAGTTGCTTCTGGACATTTTGGCAACCATTTGATGCCCAAGTTGCTTGCAGCCCCAAACATCCATAAATTTGCTTAACTCATCAGCCAGCTGAGGAAGGTGGTTTATCTGATCCACCATTTGAATGTTTAATATGATTTTGAAAAAAAAAATGCTAATATTTCGAACATCTATTTTCGACCAGATATATCAGCCCAAGGAAGTTGAAGATCGAGGTGAAGATAGTTCGCTCCAAAGATGAGGAAGACACAATGAAAGAAATATCGAACGGCAGCAAGACGACTGGAAAATGCTAGTCTGGTTTGTGGCTTAATTAATCCTCTAGCTTTTTTGGATAAGCTTCATCTAGGCTTCGCCTAGACTACATCCTTGGCAATTTAGAACTGAAAGAAAATTCGGCCGTCTGAGACTAAAGCCTGTCCACAAGATGCGCACGAAGGGATTCGAACCTGGGGTGAATGGAATACCATCCACATCCCCCACAGGCCTTACCGTTACGCCACAAGCCTTGTGGTTAATCAATCCTCTAGCTTGTTTCAATATTATATAGTCACTGCCTTATTGAACACTTGTCTGATCTGTTTGATAGATGGATGCTGAACTGCCTTCACCTGTGGATAAAGATGAACTTATATCTGAGGTTTGATTTACTCTCTACAATGTTTTACATTTGTTTTTGGACAACTTGCATCGATATGCAACAAAGTTTGGTTTAATTCTAATTGTAACAACTCATGTCTTTTCTCTAACGATGCAACAAAGATGCAAAAGGATGTTCTGGTTACCTATTTTGGCCGATAACTTGTCGATCTTGTATCATTCCATGACATTGATGCCCCATTATGAAATGTATGGGAAAGGATTATAGCAAAATGGACGATAAACCTAACATCCATGTCATCAGATAATACAAAATTTGTCAAGATGAGTAGAAGAATAGGAAATTCTGAAACTTTATCACATTGAGAAAAAAGAAATATTGATTACACTAAAATAAGAACAGAGGCAAACTTCGTTCCCTCAATTACCTAAATGAATCTATGGCCTTGTTTTTTATGACTGGTTGTGTATTGCTAGCGAGATGTAAAATTTTATTATAAATTAAGAACGGAAAATTGATGTGATTACTTTTGTTAAAAAGAAAATTCGAAATTTTGGAGTATTCTGTTGTATTAGTAGGGATCAATGATTTATTCCATATTTGAACGTGATTATCAGTTATTTATTTCTATTGATGTGGTAGGTGGCAAGACAACTTGTTGTGCATATCGAGCCTAAAAACCTGCAATTTTCATCTACGTTAGGGGAATTTGAGGTGCCACTCCGACTGCCCAAATCCCCTTCCTTTGCTGGAGGGCAAGGTTCAATGGACTCTCGATGTCAAAATCCGTAATAAATGAAACAATCAACCTGTTTTGCTATCCGAATTATTCGCTTGGCTAATTGAGGTTCACAAATACTTGATTTTTGCTCGGAAACTTTGGTGGTCGAAACTTTTAGATTTTTTTAAAAGTTATGGTTTCTTACTTCTTTTGTTATAAGCCAGATGCCCAATTGCCTTTCCTAGAATCTGCGAAACAAACCAAATGAACCTAGTATATTCAGCTCATCAAAAAGCTTGTTTGAGAGAGGTAAGATATACACAGACTTGACCTCTACCCTTAGAGGCATAGGGTCTACGAAGTTAGCAGAAATGCATGAGCGAGTTGAATATTTATTTTGGTTGGATGTTTGTAGTTTTCTGTAGAATTTTTTTCTTGGCATGAGATTGAAGTGAATTCAGTTGCATTGATGATCGAAAATACGAAGAAATTTTGGGTTAAGTTGACATATGAGGCCATTATTGTTGGAATTTTGGCATCAACTGCCATTTAAGTGTGATTGAAATTAACACGAGTATCAGTAGGTTTCAAACTATGATCTAATACAAATTAGGCTGTGCGGGGGTGTACGCTTGTATATAAGGTGAATTTGAACTTGGACACGACGAAATGGTAGCTCCCAAAAACCTCATACAAAATTTTGAACCTGGAATGCAATGGAAAATTGTGATCAGAATGAAGAGATATGCCATTTTTGACCCGGTTTTAACTTTGTCCATGTGGTATCCAAACTTATTAAAAGCTACCAAGTCTTGACCAAAGAGATGGCCCTTTCTTTGGTTGGTCGTGGCCTACCTCCGGTTGGTTTCGGTTTCATCTCTGGACATGTATGTCAAGAGATTTGGCCTATCTCTGGTTGGTTGTGAGTTATATCTTTGGTTGGTATTGGTCCTATTCCTGGACATGTATGATTAGAGCTCTAGATCTGCACATTCTAACAGTTATAATTGTTTCTAACTTCTAAAAACCATCAATTTTATCAATCTTATCCATTTTGAATGGGAACAGGTATATGTACGAATTCAATACCAGTCTTGGGGATCATGGAAATTCTGAACATACAAAATACCCTTTAGTCCTGAGGACTATCTTAGATTGAATTCGTGATACTAATAGGGTCAAAATATTAATTCGGAAAGTAAACTTATACGATTCTCGAGTAATCCAAGTTCTCGCTTGCCATTTATCCTTTCTTTTATAATCCCAATTTCTAACGGTTATTTGGTTCTCAAGTTTCTTCAAACTACCTAATAACTGAATTGAATAAGTTGTGGGTTAATAAACCGAATAAAAGGTTGTAAGTTTCAATGTTTAATAAAAGCCTTAGTAAGAAAATTTGGTTTATGAACATTACTTGTGCTTCTAGATAACCAAATATCGTACTCTTTTCTTTTAAGCGTCTTGCTTGAAGTTTTTTTATTTGGATTGTTAGGCGGGAATGATGGCCATGTCTGACAGGATCGTAAATTCAAACAAGAATCTAAAACAACTCAGATGAATTGCTAAAAAAGTTGCAGAAAAACACTTTAACAATTTTGATAAGAACAATGGAAAGCAAATCACTTGTGTATTAATTGAAAGTCGAATGATTACAACCAAAAGCCCTAATCTACTGATCAGAGTCAATAGACGTGCACTACTTCTCTAGTACAAGGATCAAGAACAATCTTGAGGCTCTAATTTTCTCTCACTCAACTACTACGAAAAACAAATGACTATTGTCTATTTATACATAATACAAGATAACAATAAAAGAAACAAAATCTTCAAATAAATCTTTTTCAAAGTTATCTTTAAGTCTTCGTCTTCAAGAAATCTTCTTTCCTTATCGCAATCCCAAACAGTAGTAATAATGTGAGAAGTACTAACTGTACTGGAAGTACTAACCAGCAGTAGTAACAAACAATTGGCAGTAGTATCTAATAAGCAGTAGTAACTCCTTAGCAGTACTTTCATTACTACTGTGGGTCTTCAACAATACTTTCTTCAGCAGTAGTAATCAATACTACTTATTCAACATTCAGCAGTAGTAATCTCACTTTAGCCCAGCGGCATTATCCATCTTCACAGTCACAGTAGTAACCATTACTACTTCTAGCTTCTCCTCAACAGTAGTAATGATTTATTATTTGCAGCAGTAGCATCCGACTTTGTCTTCAGCTCCAACAATCTCCCCCTAAACTTAATCTCCGTCATCAAGGAGTTAAGTTTCTCTGCTCCAAAATTTTATCCACTAGCTTCTCTCCCATTGCTGAACCAATCTTGCATGACAATCTTCGATCTAGCATTCCTTGTAGCTTTGAAACAGAGCGATCATATGACTTCTCTACCAAATAGTACTCAGAATACATACCATTGATAGTTAATTCATACACACCACTTGCTTCAAACAGCCTCCATTCATTCACAGTCTCTACCTCCTGAGCTATTAAGTGATTAACCCTTTCAGGTTCAAATAGCATGCACAGAAACTCCAAGTTTCTCATGATCTTCTTTGTGATTTCCCCTTCTAATTATTCTACATCAAAGAATGCTCCATAGACATACATTCCAATTCTGTACATTTCTTCTAGATCAGCTCTTGAGCATTCCTTGACGATCTGAGTAAAGCTATTTAAAAATCTCTTGCTACTTCCTTCTCTGACTATCTTGTACTAAAGTTTGTGACTTAGCTCCACAACAGTCCATTCAACAATTTTCTCAGTAGAAACATCCTCTTCATCATCTTCATACACTTCATCCTCTACTCTCTTTGAAGATTTCTCAAATTTCTTATTCTGATCTCTAATCTTCTGCAAGAAAGTCTTCTCTAACTGTTAACTTCTTCTTCCTTCCTTTTCTCTTCAAGATGTCATCCATCTGAAGATATCCCAACTTGTATTCCTTATCAAGAAAATAATACTCCCTGATTCCATTAGTGAGAGTAATCATAAACACTTCACATTTTGGATAGACCATCCAACTTGACACATGATGTTTTTCAAATCTTTCCATCTCAGTATCAAACAATATGTGAAGCATCTCCATTATCACCCTTAACTCATCCATCTCACCCTGACTCAATCTGTCTTCATACTTCTCCTTACCAACCTCATATAATTCTTCTAGGTCCACCCTTGAGCGTTGTGCCACAAACATATGAAAGTTTGGAAAAACTTTGTAACGCCCCATTTCTTAAAGTTAGAATTTAACTTATTTTGTTAATTCGTTCGTTAAGTTGGGTTGATTGTCAAAATTTCAGGTGTGGGGGTGTGGATCATTTTTTTAAAAGTTGAGGGTCATTTATAGCAGATATATATATAAGTGTTTTAGAAGCCTCTTGTTGTCAGATTTTGTGATGAACGCTTCTTGAGAAAGAGAGAGAGAGAGAGAGAGCTAGAGAGGAATAGAAGCAAACTAGTGCAATTGAAGGGACAATCGGGAGGTCGTTGGTGAAAGCTTTCAGCGAATTGTGAAAGGATCGATTTCCGGGGTCAAGGTATGGTTTTATTTCTTGTTGTTCGATGTTTTGTTGAGTTTTGGGAATGGTAAAGGTTAGGATTTGGGATTGTGGAATTGGTGATCGATTGATCATCAATTTGTGTTTGTAAGTCATTAGATGATATTAGTTTGACATATATGATTTTGGGGGTGTTGGATAACACCATTGCTATGCTTTTTGGTCGAATTTGAGTTGGAGTGTGAGAACCCCGTGATGCAGTCGCAATCGCGACTTGGGATTTGGGACTGCGCGTAACCGCGGGTGAGCCGCCGATAGAACTGTTTCGGATTTGAAGCTTTTTCGTTGAGCTTTCGTTTGGGGTTCTTTTGTTAATGCTTCCCTTAGGGATGTCAAACTAAGGTGTTTGGCAAAGTTTGGACCCAATCGGAAGGGTCTAGCCTAGCTTACTATTCGGGTTTCGATTGCTAGTCTTTTAGTGTCATTTTAAGTGGTTATTGATGTGTGCTATATACTAAATTGAATAGGTGCTGTTTTGTGACGTGTGTGGTCATCTAAACCGTGATTATTGTGAAGCAACTCCAGGTGAGTACATTAACCCCTTATATGTGACTTTATGTACAAATTGCGTGTGGTACGTATGTGGTTATGAGACTAGCCTGCTTGTGTGACCGTGCTCATTGTAGTGGTGGTGGCCACCGTGAGTATCGGTAGTGTGGTAGCCTGATATCAGTGTCTATAGTCCTTGAGTTGTTACAAACTTGATACTTTTCATTTGCTCTTTTGACCCTTAAGAATGTTCTATGATTGTTGTTGTAGATATCCCATGAATGATTCTAGGGATCCTTGAGTTTACAGGTACTGCAGCAACTGGTGGTTTATCCTTTGATCCTTCAACTGGTGTCTCTCTGTTTTCCTCATCAACCCTCCTTCTCTTTGCACTTCTTTGAGCTATTGATTTCTTCCTCTTCAATGAACCAATAGTCTTTGCTAACTTTGACACCTCCTTTACCACTGGCTTCTCTTCCTCTTCATTCTCTTTGTCTCCTTCTTGATCTTCAGGATCAGGGAAAGGCCTTTGAATCACCACATCATGCCTAGCCTTCATTACTCTCTCAGCCTTTTCTCTAGCTTCCCAATCCCCTTGTAATCTGTCTTGTTCTCTCTTATACATGGCCTCAACTTGCTGATATGACCATTTTTCAAACATTGCCTTCTTCACTCCAACATTCACCCTTAAGAAATTGATCATATTCTTCCTGTTTTGCTTAGCCTGAACAGTTTTGCTTGGTTCCTTGCCTTCCTTGTCACTTTTCTAGCTTGTGACCTCTTGGACTTGGTAACATCATCATTGATCTTTTCTTCTACCTGCTTTGCAAACATGTAGTCTTTTGCATTCTGGTACTCTTTCTTATGCTTCTCAACTTCTTTCTCCTTCTCTTCCTTTGCAAGTAGCTCCTGAATAGCTTGCATAAATAGTTGGTCTGCCACATCATCTGGAATTCGCTTGGGCATTTTCTTCTTTGGTTCTTCAATCAGAATCCCCTTGCCTTTATCTTTACTACTTGGCACAGTCTTCTTTTCTTTCTGCTCAGCTCTACCTTCTTTGATTACTACTCCTTTAGGTTTAGGAGCAACCTTAGGAACAGCTTCTGGTAACCTGATCAATGCATCTAGAGCATCTTGCTCTTTCTCCATTACTGCTGCATTCTTTGGTGATAAAACTGATGCTTCAATAAATTTTGTGGATAGAAAATGAGCTACATCCGATCTTCCTTCACCCCTAGCCACAAGCCATCCCTGTATTTTGCCACATACATGGTATCTGTCCTCCTAGGACTTGTTAGAGCTCTCTTCAACTTGCTCTTGGCTAGATCAATTAGTTGTGGACCAAACAGGAAGATTACACCTCTGAAAAGCGTCTGCACCTAATGCTTAAGCTAATATTGTTCCCATTTCCTCTTTGGTCTTCTTTAATCAAAACCCTCTACATTTGGATATTATTCCAATTACAAGATTTCCATCTTCATTGTTGTTACTCGATCCCAGACCAACCATTTCCTAACTTCCATTGTCAAAACAAATAAAATTGGTGGCCCTAAATGAAAGCTTCCAGTCTCATATTGGACGTACAACAACGAGAACAAGAATAAAATCAAGTATAACAATGAATAAGAACTATTACTAGAAATAACTTTTTATATAAAAAAAATTTGAATAATATTTTTTTTAATAAACAAACTACATCAAAATAAAATGTGTTATATCCCTATTTTTGATAGGGAAGTGAATGTAAAAAGATGAGCTAATATCCCTAAGCCAAGTCAAACATGCATGAAGAAGTTAGATGCATCTTTTATTCTTTTTCCCATGGTTTTGGACCTGAACCAAAAACCTTGTGCAAAAGTAAATTATCCCACCTATGGACCCTACCAATTGGAAGAGAATTGATAGATCCATTACTTTATGGGAAAGTTTCATACCTCTTGAATATAAGATGTAACACAGTATAAAACGCTATATAAACAATTGTATGTATTTGGTTTACTATTATTTTGATCATAAAAAATTGAAGTAACATACAAGCATGTATATTTTTTCAACAAAAAATATTTGAAGAACTTATACCTAAAGTATATGTAATTATGTTTGTTAATTGTCATTTATGTTAAAAAAGAGTTGTTTGCAGATTGCTTTTGAATGGATAACCCTTCCAACCCTCCCAACCTAACATGCCACATCAGCTGACACATCATCTTTTCTTCAACCCTCTGCAAGCCCTCTGCAACCCTCTANACATGGATGGTCGAGATTGGTTTGTATAGTTTGTACAAAGTATCCGGTTTGTAACGGATACGACCCCTAAATATAT
>LUCG01026254.1:0-11459 GCA_001633085.1 Carthamus tinctorius | reverse complement strand
AGAGGGATCGAGTGGAGACTCAGGGTGTTCTAGACCTTGAGCCTCTGTGTACCTCACACTGGTCTCTGGAACCAGTTTGGTTTTGTAACTCTTGTGAAGAGAGGCAACAGATGCCTTTCTGTGGGGTTGTGCAGAGTCCTTGGGCAACAGAACTCTTATATTAAAACCTTTATCCTTTTGGGAGGATCAAGAAGTGTAATGTGGTTCCTAGTTAGAAATTTCAACAAAGGATGAAAGAGATTCCTTTGTGAGGCTGGTTAGGTTAAGGTTCGGAGTGTGCACCCCTTTTTCAATGACTGGGTCGGCTAGAACACGATAGTCAGAAATGTGGTTAGCAAAGGGATGGGGCTTTGGATTTGTGCCTTTGGCATCTTTTTCACCTGTTTCTTCTTCATCCCCTAAAACTAAACCACTGATTTTGATAACAATAAATTTAAGGCAGATTTCTTTGCCATTTGGTGGGGGACAACTAGCTAAGCCTAAGACCGTTCTTCTTACCTTACACATTTCCTTAACTCCCTCTATTTTTACCTCATCTAAACACACACCTAAAAAGGTTTCTATGCGTGGGAGGGGTTCAGGGACCGGTTCTGGTTTCCTGTTCCCACAACTGTACTTCATCCTAATTAGTTCGAAAGAAATAAAGATACTAAAGAAAAACATTAGGAATCAAAGAAGATAAAAAGAAAAAAAAAGATGAATACCATTGATACAGTCAGTGAAAAGAGATTTCATGACGTTTGAGTCGCCGGAGTTAAGAACTAAGAAACTATCAAGATTTTAGGAGGAAGATGAATTGATAAAGATGAACGTGATTAAATAAGCTGATAGGAGAGAGTATTTATAGAAAAAAAAGATGGAAGAGTAAGCGGTGAGCGGGAAAAATAAATATATCTATTTTCAAGAAGAAAAGGTGTCGCCAGTCTATAACTAATGAAAATATGCCACGCTATGACTGATTGATGACGCACAACTGAAAGCATGCGCATCAGCATTTAATGCGCGCGTGAAAGTACTTTTATCCTTATCCGAAACCACGCGCACCATATCAAAAGGAATAAAACTATTGAAGTTAGTTTCTTCAGAGGCCTAAGGATTTCATAAAACCTCTGAGATATGTGCGGGGCCTTCTACGTGTTTCACCTTTGATTACCTAAACGTTTGAAAATCCGCAGAGGTGTGAGTGATCTTGCAGAGACTAAAATTTACAGAGCCTCTGTAGTAAGCACCAGAGGTTCTGGGAAAATTATCTCTGAAGTCATACTGAAAACATTTTGCACTCTCTGTGGTTTTGATTTTTTTTTTGTATTCTTTTTTTAAGATTCAGAATACTCCCCCTACGAACCAGCTTACATGGTTCTGAAAAAGAATTTGAAAATCCTTTGAGAAAGGAACAATTGACAGAGATATTTGTCGCAGAGCCTCTGTGAAAAGTTATAGAGGTTTTGTGAGAAATGTCAAGCCATGTTAAAAGATTTTACTTTCATCAAAGGTTTGTTATAGAAGAATTTTTTTATACTCCCCCTTAATCTTTGCCCATCTTCTGCAAAGAGTCCCTTGAGACAATATAATCAAGTGAAGGTTAATCTAGAACTTAAAGTTTAAACTAATATTTACACAAAGAATAATTAAATAAAACTTTTAAGTAAAGATCTAACTGACTTTGACTTTAGGGACCCACTTCCAGTTCGGTCCTTTCGCTTCTGCTTGCTTGTAGTAAGGCATTCCTTCCTTTCTTATGATCTTGATTTTCTTTGAGATAACCCTTCTGCATGGATCTTCTGCTCTAGGTCCTTCTTTGAAATCGTCCTTTGATTTCTTTTGTTTGGTTTTCTTCTTTTGTTTGCTTGATTGAGGCCATTTCTCCTTCTACTGCCAAGTGAATTTTGGTCTCTTAACTTCAGAGGTTGATGGTAAGTTTGAGCAATCCTCCTCATTTTCCCTTATCTGATTTGACTTTAAGAGCTCTGTGGTCGATACTTCTGCGCAGACGTGGTCTTGTATTACAGACTTTGTGGCAGAGGAATGTTCATTCAAACTTTCCTTGATATGCTCTGGGATAAATTCAGAAGCTTCTGCCGATAGCTTTCTTTGAAGAGGAAGCACAAAACATGAAAATTCACAATCTTCTTGGGTCTCAGGATGCCCAAACTTGAAGATTCCAATTTCACTTTGACTCATGAACTTTCTTGGAGTAGAGTCTTTCATTTCTGAAGGTGAGAAGGAATCAAAGTAATCATCAAATCCCACGTTCCCTATTGCAAGAGAAGTACTAGAGTTTGAGTTAACCAGAAGCCTTCGCCTTTTGAAGAGTGACTTTGTATCTAGTACATTGCTCTTCAGATTCTTGGCTGACCTAAAGGTACTCTCCAGTGTCTTCTTAGACTTATACCCAGGTTGATTATCAAACTCAGAGAAGCCTAACCCCCTTTTGCCCATATTAACTTTTATTTTCTTGAAGACATTCTGTGCATCCTGGAATCTTCTGATCTTGAGCTCTCTGTCAAGGATGTCTTGATGCAGAAATTCCCTTTCTTTCTGAAAGAAATTTTTGACGGATGTAGCATTACTTTTTTTCATGATCAAGCCTCTTCAGTTCCTTGTCTTTGCTCTTCAATTCCTGTTCCAACTTAGCAATATTTTCCTTTGAGGATTTTTCAATCTTCAGAAGATCATCTTGAGCCTTCTGGAACATGTTAAAAAACATGGTTTTCTCTTCTGTAAGAAGAGTTACTTCTCTCTTGTATAAAGCCAGTTTGACTTTGAGTTCTTCACATGCTCTTATGTTCTCTGATCCTTTTGAAGAGATATCATCTTCCTGAGATTCATTATCATAGGAAGATGCCTCAGATGCTTCTTGATCAAACTTGGCCATTCCACAAAAAATGTCATCCTCTGAGCTGTGAAAGTCCTTCTGTGAGTCTTCATCAGAGGACTCATCTGTGAACAAGTCTGTTTCTTCTTGAGAATGCTTCTATAGATAAGATTTCAACATCTTCTGCTCCCTCAATCTTTGCTGAATTTGTATTTCAAGTTCTGCCCAAATATGCATGGATAGTTTGCAGTGTTTGATGTCTTCAACCATATCTTTAGGAATAGCCGTTAGAAGAATTTCCTTGCATCTGCTTTCCAGTCATGCTAACTCTCTGTCTTATGTGCTCCAATTCTCAATAGGCTTTGGCCTGAAATGCTCTGGAACTTCTCGTGATGTACTTGTAGCTGGAATTCGTTGCACAAGCTCCGTTGGAACAAAAGGAGGGTTGAATAGGCATTCAACGAGCCTAGGATGCAGTTTTTCGAGAAAACTCATCAAATTTGATTTCCAGCGAGGAAAATCTTCTTCGATCAACATAGGGAATTTCATTTGATAACTGATGCTTGTGATTGACTCATTTGTAGCGATTTCCATTGAAACTCATATCGAAACACTAGTGTAGAAGGATTGTAGATGCCGAAAACCTTCAGATTGATGTTCAAGCTCAAACGGATCAATACCAAACAAGATTAATTGAAATAGATTTCAATTCCTGCTCTGATACCACTTGTTGGATCTGAAATACTTTAACGATGGTATTGATGATCTCCAAAATACTTCCTTAAATAACAAATGACAGCGGAAGACTAAAAGGAAGTAAAACAGAGTATGAATAAATGAGATGATGAATGTAAAAGTAGAATACAAAGAACACACACACACTGAACAGTGTAAAGATGAAAGCATAAATTACTCAAGAAGATAATGTGTATTCAGATATGATAGAACATTTAAGCACACTCAATACAAACTTTCAGAGTAAAAGATATTACGAATTCAACACACTGATTATAAAGGCCTACCAGCTATTTATACAATACTCCTAACAACCTAGTCAAGGAGATCTCGACACGTGTCTTCATCTGAGACGTTGAAAGAAGGTCGGTTGGAGTAGTCACGTGAGAAGCACGAGTGGCTAAAAGTCTTTGTGGGGAAACATTTCAATTACAGAGGATTTGTGTTGCCATCCTCTGTACTGGGTTCTGCCAAATTCTTCTCAGCTTCACAGAGCTTCTGTAGGTAGCCTCAGAGCCTCTGTCATAAGCTCCAGAGCTTCTGTCAGACTTTACTTGTAAACCTTTATATCTTCTATGGAGCCTTCTGAAATCCTCTGAATGCACCCTACTGTCATTTTCCATACTTTTACATGAATGACTTTAGGAGCTAACATATTGTCTCATACATGATAAAGTGATTATGGTGGTGAATATGTTGATTCACTAGCTAACATTGTTAGTAGAGTAAATGACTCAAATTTTGTAATTTAGAAGTGAGAAATAGTCATGTTATCGGCTTCTAACTTCTAAAGTCACACCAATGAGAACCAAAGTTGTGCCAGGAAGATATTTGTGTGATCCTATATCATCATTTTCACAAATGGAAGAACAGTTCAAGGAAATCATGTCTACTGGTTAGCTAGAAAGGTAAATATGTTTTCACAACGAAAGGTTCAATGTTAATGCATCCTACGCAAATATCAACTGCAGATATCTATTACATTTTATGTCGTTGCTCATCTTCATTCATGTGGGGGATTGATGGAAATAAATAATATTTGAATGAAAATTAATCATATACAAAAACTGAAGCTAGCTGAGTCAGATGCTTATATTTTTGGAGATTGGCTCCACTTCTTTTCTCATTTTATCCAAATATCACTAGATTGGTAAATTTAAGTCATCTTTTTGGGACCTAACTAAGAAAATATAAAAAAATTTGAATATAATCGTTTTCCATTAAAAAAAGGAAAAAAGGGTCCTTTACGGACCCAGGTCCTAAAAAACGGACTCAGGTCCACAACAAAACGGACCCAAGTTTTTTTCTTATAGATCTGATCTTTTGTTTTGTGTGTCTTTTAGCTAAATCCGTAAAAAACAGACGCATAATTTGCAGATCTAGTGATATTTCATAAAATGCCAGAGAGAATGACTAAAAAATTAACTGGATTGGTTGGTTTGGCTAGTAGAGTTGATTTCCATCATATTACGGATATTAGTTTTCACTAGTACAAAATGTGACACTTAACACGCTTGATTTTGCACGTTTTTTGTTTCCGGAAACTCGTATGCATTTATGTGAAACCCATTAAAAAGTCTCAACCTTTTCTTACATGATTTCTTAACAATTCATTAAAACAAATCGGATAGTCAAAGCCATATGGGCTTACAAATCTGAGTCTCTTGCGTAAAGGAATGTGGTTTTGAACAATGTCCAATAAATTAGGGAGTTTTGCCACAAAGTAATTATTAATTGGATTGCCATTTTACATTAACAATGAAGAAAGAAAAATAATTAACTTCACATAGATAATGGAATATCATTTCGCTACTATAATGGCTTCTAACGTATTACCGAAGAAAGAACTATAACTTCAAGAATCATTTCTGTTTGTCGCTTGCAAGTCTTTTCTTTAGTATCGTTACTCCCATGTACCTGCAACATATTGAAACCAAAATAATCATCATTGGTTTATAGTTCGTAAAACAATGCGTTTTTGTTCAAAAACATGTCTGTCTTTTCGTTTTCAATACCTTCCAAGCATTAAAACGCTAGCTTGAGGATTGGTTCCTGGAGAGTTGATTAGAGTTGATCCATCAATTACTCGAAGTGCATCCACACCATGAATCTTATACTCCTCGTCGACTACCTTGCCCATGTGACACCCTCCATGATAATGCCATATAGTCTTTACAGTGTCTCTACAGAATTGTTCGAGAGATGAGCTCGTATTGGCATGTATAGGCAAGTTGGTTGGCATTTTCACGTTAAGGTGAAGAATATTTTGGACTGTCATATTCGCATATATGAATTTCGAGAATGCTTTTGATTTGATTGTTGTTAGGATAGTTTTAACTCCATCTATGCATTTTTGCAGGTCTTCGGGTTCTTTAAAGTAGTTGAATGTTACTGATGG
The DNA here is from genome assembly GCA_001633085.1 of Carthamus tinctorius. Lineage (NCBI taxonomy): Eukaryota > Viridiplantae > Streptophyta > Magnoliopsida > Asterales > Asteraceae > Carthamus > Carthamus tinctorius. The sequence goes on along the minus strand of LUCG01026254.1, from coordinate 5,511 downwards.
GTTGTCTGTTGGGTTTCTACTTTGAAGCTTCAGGTAGCCCATGGAGCGTGGCCCGTTCACCTTCTCGAATATAAACCCACCCATCTGCAAACAAGTAGAGGTGATTTCATTAGTTTGTGTCGTAAAGTGTAACAATGACAGTTTACGTGATTGACTAAAGCATTACTAACAAATTGTCGGAAACACATCGCAACATATTTTACCGACAGATTTAAACATATATGAGTTAAAAGTAAAACCTAATTTAATAGGTCATCAGTAATATGTATAAATTCATGTTCGGTTATGAAGGGAATTTAAAATCGATAAACTAAATTAAAAAAAAATACTGTAACTTTATTCTAATGGACTACCGACGGAAATCATCCTTATCGTTGTCTTTGTTAATCTCTTGATAATTGTGATAGGTTAGTGATGGATTAGTGTCAATTTCACATTTGTCGTTAATCCGTGTTTAACAGTTTTTATATAGTTCTCAAGGTTGTTCTTCCATTGGTAACTCCCGTTGGGTGGTCTATATCAGTAATATCCATCAATAAAAGTAGTACTTTATAACGCTTATAAACACTTGTTAAGATTGTTTATAAACAAAATACCTGGAAGGAATAACCCTGATAGTCGGAAGGTGTTCCGCCAATCAAATTTATGCCCCCAGCTGCCTCAATATAGCTGCCAAACTGAGTAACACCGACAACTTCAACTAAAGATGGCTCCACAAGGATCGGAGAAGGGACGAAGATTGCGTTTAACGGGTTATCGGCCATGCCTTGACCAATTTTAATGTTGTGGAGCACAGGCTTGATGTTGTGGGCTTGAAGTTGGTCCTTTGGACCTATGCCACTCAACATTAGAAGTTGTGGGCTTCCAATAGCACCAGCAGATAATATAATTTCATCCTTTTGTCCTCCTTTTAAGTATGCCCTATGTTTTATGCCTGATGCATCTTGGTACACTACTCCATAAGCCATTGGTTTCGATCTTCCTGTAAAACAAGATGTATTGAAAACGACTAAATGTTAAATATCCCTTAGCATACGTTTGGTACAGTGGATAGGACAGAACAGAAAATAACAGGGAACACTGTTCCATGTTTGGCAGGATTTTTATATGTAACAGACGGAAATATTGTGAAACAAAAGTTGGAACAAAATCATGTTTTACGAATATATAACTTCAAACAAAAACAAAAGTTGGGACAAAATCATGTTTTACCAATATATAACTTCAAACAAAAACATAATTATATTCTAAGACATCAAATACGCCTTCATACTTACATTTTGTTCATTCTTTTAATCTTGTTTATTGTATTCTCTATACTATTTAAACTTGTTACTTTAGTGTTCTAAATATATTATTTTTATACAATTACTATATATATTTTCAGCCATGTCCAAATCTAATTTACTAAATACGAAACAACTATTCTATCCGGTTGTGTTTATTCTATGTTTACTAAAAGGTCCAGTTTACCTCCCATTGAGCAATCCAACATCTACGTTGTAGCGATTGTTAATATAAATGTATAACTAAATTTAAAAAGCTACCTTTGGTTTGGAATAAAATTTTGTGAGCAGTTGCATGTAGATGAAGAACCAAGCCCTTAGGATTTGCATATTGCAACAAATCCGCCGCTGTATGTCGGTGCCCGTTTTGATCAAAAATAGTACCACCTACTTTAGTCCCCATCACATGATCATACGAAAACCCATTTTCTGGCGACACTCCGGCTTCGACAAGCGCCCCTCCTAACGCTGACTGCCACTTTGTCACAACTGGCTCAAAAACCATCACTTTTTCTACCCATCGGTACGACTCATTGATCAACCTTTCATCAAATAGTTTGGCCTCTTTTATGAATGTTGCCTCGCCACGAGAATAGAAGCCTGCATTAATTGAAGTACCGCCGCCCAAAACGCGTGGTCGTGCGTTTACAACGCCGTCGGTGGAAACAAATTGCTCAGAAGGGGAGTCCGATGAGGTGTCGGAAAAGTAAGTGCCGAAGTTGGCTAGGTTGGAGATATTGGGATTGCCATAAGGTGAGCCACCACGTTCAAGGAGTAGAACTGAATAGTTTTGAGAGAGGGTGGTAGCGATTGGGATTCCAGTAGCACCTCCACCAATGACTATGTAGTTGTAGAATGAAATCTTTGGAGCTGTTGTTGCTTCGTGCATGAAGGTGTAATCCGGAGCTGTATATATAAGAAGGAATTAAAGATTTTGAACAAATTATAAGATTTAGAAAAAATAAAATGGCATGTAAAACAGAAGTATTTTGATCTTTACTTTTCCTTTGATCAATACATATTTAAATATTTTATTTTGACATCTTAGATGTGATAACTCAAAATTACGTTAAGCAATTTTAAATCTTAAGATCACCAAAGTCAATTCCATTTGTAAAACTGCCATTTATATAACTTTATAAATTAATTTTGACCGTTCAAATTGTATAAACTTGGGAAAAAGAACATAGTTAATATTCTATTTTTTTTTTCATAAATGTGGTTATGTTAAAATAAACAAGTTGTTTTTTTTATAAGGTTTATCTAGGTTTCGCCTAGACTACATCCTTTGCAATTTAAAACTCAAAATTCGGCCGTCTGAGACTAAGCCTGGTCACAAGATGCGTACCAAGGGATTCGAACCTGGAGTGAATGGGATACCATCCACATCCCCCACAGGCCTTACCGTTAGCATTATCATTTAGGGCCACTTATAAAAAGAAAAACATATTTTCAAACAATTTATTGAGATTCAAACATAATATTTTACAAGATAATGTATAAAAACGATCAGTTTTAAATAAAATAAGACAAACCAAAAAGCCAAATATGAGAAAACTAAAAGTTCACAACTATAATACCAGAATAGTCGAATGAAATATAATAGGTGAAAATAGTACTGATAATCTATATATATCGTAAATCAAGTCAACTAAACAAAGGGACATACGTATTTCGCCGCCACAAAGCCCACAAAAGAATAAAGTTGCCATGACCATTCCCCATAACGTATAAGTTAACATCTTGCCCGACAAGTTTTCGATGTATTAATTTATCTGGTTCTCAGAAAATCAATGAATGGTTTATTGATTCGTTGGTGTTTGGATATAATATAGAGAAAAGAAGTAAAGGTATTTAAAGAAGTTTGAGAGCCCAAAATAGTGTTTTGTTGTTGATATAGAAAAGTAAACCTGACCAAGTAAACTAGAAAAAAGATAGATGTAAAGACTTCAAAGAGTTTACTTTCCAAAGATTTCAGGGATGACCATTGAATCAGTCTATGTCAAGTAATGCCTAATATCTATACAAAATTTTGGCCACAATTGACATAATAAAATAATGAGGTGTATGATATGAATATGATATACAGTTGATACATATACCAATCCATCTACGAGATGAAAGATTTTATGTTGTAATAGTTACCAAATAAACGTAATTACAGAATATTCAACGATACCGGTCGTTGGCAAAACAATTTAGTCGATTCAGATTCAAGGGTTATTTGATAGTTGTTGAGTGGTTTCACTATCAGAAAAAAGGGGCATTAACAACAAACATCAGCGGCGACGATATTCCATCTCTAATTAGGCACGGATTAGAGATGGACAGGCGACAAACCCATTCCATCAAGCGACAAAATATTGCCGTTGCTGATTAGCAACGAATTAGCGATGGAAAATAAAAAAAAATTAATGTGTTCGTCGCTAGTCCGTCATTTAATTAAGCGACGGATTAGAGATGCCATTTTTTTTTTTTATCTTTTCATGTTTACGGGTTATATGAACACGTGTATATATATAAATATGTGTGTGTGTGTGTTTTGGTTGTTAAAGATGATGATAGATGTGTATATATTGTTGGAATGATGTATAACTATTTTGTATTCATGTATATATGCATTGAAACCCATCAAGTAAGATCTAGTTCATTAACAGTCATCCAAACCCATTATGTTCCAATACAATTTATTATCGTTCACAACATCGATCCCTTGCACGATGGTCCTATTAGATAGGTTAGTAGTCCTATACAACCCATAGGCCTAACACAATTAATTAAGGGTCACTATAATCCATAAAGGCCTAATACAATCCATTAAGATGTAATCAATTTTATGGGCTTTAGGTTGGTTTCTTCAGGCTATAATCAACCTTATTGGACTTTAGTTGAGTTTACTAGGTTTTAGTCGATTATGTTGGGCCTTATTCGGTCTTATTGAACTTTAACATATTTGTTGGCCGTTAATGAGTTCATTCAGGTTTTGTTGGGTTTTATTAACTAGTAGGCTTTAGTTGGGTTTAATGGGTTTTAAACGAAAATGTTGGGCTTTATTTGGTCTTATTGGCTGGGCTTTATTGGCGACAAATGTGTTTATTCCGGTTTACTCAGTTTTATTTGGTTCATTGGGTTGTAAGCGGTTTATTGGGCTTTAGTTGGGTTATTTGTTTTACTCGAATATATTGGGTCTTATTCGATCTTATTAGGCTTTATTGGGTTTAATGTGTTTATTCGGGTTTACTATGTTTTATTTGCTTTCATTGGGTTGTAATCGATTTTATTAGGCTTTAGTTGAGTTTATTGGACTTTAGTCGAATATATTGAGTCTTATTTGGTTTTATTAGGCTTATTGGGGTTATTGGGCCTTAATTGTTTTGTCCAATTAAATTAGGGGTATTTTATGAGAAATTATATTTAATCTTACTTTTTTAACCTGCACATCCTCCTATTCACTTGATCAGTTGACATGTATAATGCATTAATTCTCTTTTCTTCATATCATTCATTAATTTTAACTCTTGTCAAATTATCAAGTGAGTATGGCTAGATTAAAAAGGTAGAAGGAAATATAATTTCTTGTATTTTAATCATTAAATAACATTTTAATAATTAAATATTAAGTTAATAACTATAAATAATCAAGTTAATAATTATCAAATAATCAAATTAAATAATCAAATTAATAATAAGTTAATAATATTAAATAATTAAATTAATAATAAATTTAACAAGAAAACACGGATTGAATGATTTCTCGATCATGACATTGAAAAATATCAAACTTTCTCTAATTCGTCAAAAACGACACAAACACTGAAATTGAATGAATCAATTCAATCTAGTACAAAATTGAGATCCTTTATGAACAAATGCTTATCAAAGACACTTTGAATCAACAAAATTTGATTAAAATAGGTTTTTCTTGTAAGATATTCAAAAAATTGTCAAAAATCAAACCAATTTGGTTAGATTCCTGCTTACCAATTGTAATTCACTTAGGCCATCCTCAATGGTACCAATGGTACAATGGTACCAATGGTACCAGTTGCCATCTCAGTGCCACAGTTTTCCACTATCTTATCAACACCTTACCATTCCATACCAATTCATCCTCAGTGGTACCAGTTTCTTGCTATTTGCATTTTAATTAATAAAAAAAGAAAAAAAAGGAAAAGAAGAGAGAGAAAGAAGTGAGAGATAGAGACAAAGGAGAGAGAGGATGGGG
>LUCG01026211.1:172-11644 GCA_001633085.1 Carthamus tinctorius | reverse complement strand
ATTCGGCCGTCTGAGACTAAGTCTGGCCACAAGATGTGCACGAAGGGATTCGAACCTGGGGTGAATGAGATACCATCCACATTCCCCACAAGCCTTACCGCTACGCCACAAGCCTTGTTGTTGAATGATGTGTTTGTCTTAGNCATGATTAGAACAAAAAATGAAGATCATTAGTAATATGGTTATAATGCACAATGTTTTTTTATATATAATTGGTGCGTCAAACAACAATTGTTGGTCCCAAAGGGTGGTCTACAAGTTAGTAAGAAATTGTAGAGGGGGGGTTGAATACAATTTAATTTTGACACAAGTTTGTTTTTCACTTTTAAATTCAATGTTTATTCATAAATTAAATTTACAAAATTGTTACAGAAATAGAAGAAAAAAGTATCGTAATCTAAATAATTTAAAGATTGATTTTTTTTATATTCTCTATTTTAAAAAACCATATAAAGAATCTATTAAAATAATTTAAAGGATAAAGTCTTAGTTTTTCTATTTTAGAAAAATTGGTAGAGGAGCTATAATCTTTGTTTACTTTAGTCTGATAAGAAAAAAAACTCCTATTTTTCTTTTATAGTTTTTGTTATTATATAAGATTCTTGATTTACACATTTGGACAATTCTACAAAAAACAATTGCTAAGTGAGATAAGTTTTTTTTCCATGGTTTTCACCAACTGGTTAGTTGCACTATTATTTTATTAATATTTATTTAAAATATATTAAATATTTTAATAACATAATTAAATCTTAATTATAAAATAGAGATATTGAAGAATACTCGTACGTAAAAGGATGCTTTTGGGGCATTTACATGGGAGGACACAAGACATAAAAAAAATAGTCATATATTTGGTATATCATGTGAGAAAAATATTCAATAAAACTAAAAAATTTTGTTGCATATAGTATATGAAACAACATTGTGAAAATAATATTACATTATTATTTTACCCTTTTCACGTAACAAGATCTAAAATTAATATTATATATGTATATATAAGGTCAAATTTAAAAGAAAAAAAATTTAAAAATGAATAATCAATATATCTTCAATAGCTTTTCCATAAGTTCTCCAAAATGAAGAATCAAAATACAAAATCTCCAAAAAAAATTACAACCATTTCCAACAGATTTCCTATTTTGGAGAATTCATCATTAATTATAATATTAAAATATTCCACCAACGTATTAAAAAATTATTGATCTCTCTAAAATTTTATTTTCAAAGCACTATATTGGCTATTACATTAGGTGATTATTTTTGGGGTTATCTCCATATTTGGAGAAAAATCCCTTCTCTCTTCTACTTTTCTTCATTTTGGAGACAGATCTACGGAAGCTATTGGAGTACCATTTTAGAGCATCTCCAACAGTATCTCCAAAGTTTCTCTAAAATGGGAATTTAAAAGTCAAAATCTTCAATAAAAATTGCATTCATCACCAACAGATTCCCCATTTTGAAGATAAATTTATGATTATTTTATTAAAATGTTATTTACATTTAATTAAATAATATTTATCTCACCTAATCATTTCATTTGAAAGTATTTCATTGGTGAAAAACAATTTATCTCTCTTGGTAATCATATTTGGAGATATCTCCAAATATGAAGAAAATTACGCTCTCTCTCCTACTTTCTCCATTTTGGAGAAAGTTTTTGGGAAGCTGTTGAAACCCAAATTTGCTTAAAATCTTCATTTTCTCCAAAATGGAGAAGCTGTTGAAGATGCTCTAATGAACACCCTTGTTGTCTTTCATCTCGATTGTAGGCATTTGTGTATAGAAGTAAAAGGTAGGGTGCAATTAGCAATGCATAAGATAATAGCAGTTCGTACAACTCCCTAGAGTACACTCACTCCCACTCCACATCCACACACATGAATCTTCCTTAACTCAATTTTTTTATAAGTTACACTTAATATTCTTATAATTAGTTATTTATTTACTTTTAATCTCTTACTTTTCTTTTTCTTTGTAGGATCTTGTCATATTAACAATTTAATATATTTAGTCATTAAAATGAAAATATAACCATTTTAAAGTTTTTGTAGGTTACCAAAAGGGAGTGGATTCACACACCCCACCCTATGGATCAATGCACCCTAATCTATATCATTTATAACATATAATTCAGAAGTCAAAGCATAAAAGTTTGCACTATCATTTAATCTCTCTCTCTCTCTCTCTTATATTGTTCTTTATTTTCTTTTTTTAATAATAATTTATGTATAGTAATTGTTATCTTAATCATTTTAAAAATAAAATAAATTTTATATAAATAAACTAAATATCTTATTTTTTTGTAAACATAACATATTATTTATTTTATAACCTTACACATTTTAATGTGTGTATCAAGTTATATTGTTTGCAAACTATAATAGAATAAAATATTTAAAAACTAAAAAAATAACTCATAATGTTTATTTTATTAATATTTTGATAGAATATATCATTAATCATTCTATAATCTTAAAAATTCATAAAATAATTATCATATTTTCTATTTTTAAAAATTCAAGAAATAATCAATGGATTCTTTTTTAGTATTTAAATATTCAAAATATAATTTGTCAATTAATCAACAACCGATGAAAACTTATCATTTTGAATGTGAATAAGTTTATATTGTTTTTTATTTTATTAATAAGATGTAATATTCTTATAATAAAAAATACAAAGACACGTGTTATTAATATTGAAAAGTAAGAAACATATAAATATAAAGACAAATGTTGTTCATATTACTTTTTATATATATTTTTTCCTTTTTTTAAAAAACATATTACTTTTATTTTAATGTTAACAGAATGAAACAAAATTTTTTTTAATATAAATGATAATAATTTTTTTAACATGATATTTGTACAATTTTATAACAATAATAAAAATAATANAAATTAATAATAAAAAGTTATATGAAATGAAAAATAATAAGAATAAAAAATATAAGTAAAATATAAAGTCATTTAATGATGATGTAATGATTACATTATAATTAATTAATGAAGGGTATTAAAAAGCCTATACTATAGTAGGATGATATAGAGTGGGGTATCTCTCTCAACACCCTTACCAAAAATATAAAATAAGAACTGAAACTGACAAAAATTTTAGTTTGTCATTTTTAATTGGTTCATATTAATATTTTTTATAAAAAGTTGATTAGTATAAAAAGTAAAATATTGATTGGGACGTTGAGAGTTTTAAAAGGTTTGAAAAATTATTGAATTTTGATTATTATTAAAAAAAAAGGTTTATCATTATTATCTCTAGAGTTGGAACTTAGAAAGATTTTTGGGATTTTGAAACCTTTATGGTTATGGAAATGAGTTGTGAAATCTTTTATGGGATTTTGGGATTTCAGCTTTTAGGGGATTTTGAAACCTTTTATGGTTCTAAAATCTTTTATGGTTATGTAAATGGTGGATTTCAATTCCTATTTATCTAATAATATATATATATATATATATATATATAACATATATATTTTTTTCACTAAAGGGTCTCTTTATTAAATATTTATTGAATAAGCATTTGCTGGTATCACTTATCTTATGGTATTTACTTGTTGAGTATGAAAATCTATCGAGAATCTTACCTGGTAAGAGCCATTACAGAGAGTAAAAGTCTTACCTGGTAAGTGAGTGAAATGACTCTTACCCGCTAAGCGCTAACGGGTCTAAGACACTTACCAACAAGCAACTGTGATGGCCGAGAATGTCATACGATAAGGTAATGAAGGTAACGCTCTCGCCGCTAAACGCTTAATAAGTAAGTGTTTGGTAAACGACCTCTAAGCAATTTTAGTTTTTTATATTTATCAAAAGGATGATAAGAAAAAGGGTTAAAATGATATGATTGGATTCTGGTAAAAAGTTGAATTAACGTGTGAAGCATTTGAACCGATAGAGCGGAGGCATCCAGCCCCCTCCAACCTTTGGTGAACCCACAATTCAATAGTTAAAGTTTTAATTACTTTCCATGAAAGCACAAGCCTTTATCCAATTCAACTTCCTTTATAAACTTAAAAGTTTGCATGTGGAAATCCCAACAAAAAAATGGATGCGATCATGTAAAAATAGCAAAACTAAGCCTAGAAAACATCAAAAACTGACTCTAAAAAAAACATAATTAGTTAATAAGCATGGGATCATATGAAAAGTGTCATTTTTGATGAAAAATGTGAGAAGTATTTTTACAACGTTGATCACTTTTAATCAAATCCCGTTCATAAATTGTGGCTTAATAGGGAATTGATCTGGTGCAATTCGGTGCATCTTATCTCCGTGCATCTCATCCTAATGTCCGTTCATTGCTCACTCAACAATTGATAACCACTTCTAACGCTTCTCACCAACTTTTCACGCTTCTCAATAACCGTAGTCTAAAATCCTAATCTAGTTGAAAGAAAATCCTAAGCTATTGTAATTTGTTTGAAAATTAAAAGATGGAGTTCCTAATTTTCATGACAATATGTTGAATTATGAGCAAGAAATAACCATCATTGTTTTTTCAATCGAAATGAAAACATTAATTTGCGGTCCAAGCACACGAGTTTCAACCTTGAGCCGGGTGGGTATGGTCACCATTCCACCCCTCAACTCCTCTTGTCACATCAGCATTTTACTCTTTCTTTATACTACCATTTTATTCCTACGGGACCCCTGTAGTGGTCACCATTATATCCCTACACCCCATTAACCATTTAAAAAAATAAAAAAATACAAAAGAGAAGAGAGAAAGACATAGAAGAAAGAGAGAGTCACAAAAATCAACTTTCGCCGTCGTGATGGCCATCCCGCGGGGATGCTTTTCTTGACCCCGGCGGGGACGGGGGTGGTGTTCACCCTGTCACCCCGCTTTGCCACATNCCCTAAGTTATCCAAGTAAACAACGATATGGAATCTAGCGTATAAACATTAGACTTGGAGTATATAAACTTCGCAAATTAAATTAAAGCATCCATTTAGCCCTAGTGGTTCTGACGATAATATGAAAACTTGTTCCTCAATACACTTCTAGCCCCCTCTATCCTAAATTCCTAGTTCCGCCCCTTGGAACCGGGGACAATGTACCTACAAATTAAGGGGGATGGGCCCCAACTAAAAGGCAAAAAAACAAAATTTTCTTATGTAAAATTATAGTTTTTTTTTGTGTTTATATCTTACTTTCCTCTAAGTTAATTTCGTTCGGGACTCCATCAATCAAAAAAATGCATTAAAACCAAAAATTACGTTCAAACTCAACTAAAAAACCGAAAAAATTTCTCAAAATCGACAAAAAAGTTAATATCTCTTGAAATCAACCAAAATAACTTTATAATTTCTTCGAAACGGTGGATTTAAGCTAAAGACATATCTAACAGCTTTTTTGGTAGTTAATCTAGGTGCCCCCACTCGAAAAAAAAAAGATCTTGGATCATATCAACCATTATATGGACATGAGAATATGATGTACCAAGATAACACACACTGAGATGAACCAAATGAATCCCCATATCAAACACTATTCATGGGTTTAAAATTAGAAATGATAAATGGTTCAAATCTAATTATCACGCTTTTTCTAAAAATCACTACTATTAATTCGAAGAAGATAAATGGTTCAAATCTAATTAAAATGTCTTTTGTTTGATATAAGATGTTATCCAAAGAGATTGTTTTTCCCAAGTAATATTTTTCATATGTTAACGAAATTGTAATTTATAAGACAAATTATACATTGGAAGTAACAAACCTTGCATATGAAGAAAAAGATTTATTTTATTATAATATTTGATTATTATATAAGTTAATCAAAATATAAAATATATATAAACAACTCATCATATATAATAAGATAAATGAGTTATTTTATCAGAGTTGTCTTACCAAACGTTAAACAAATCATTGTTCAGTAATCTTCATGTACCAAAATATACCCTTAAATACAATATTACACTTAACATATATTTAAAGGTGTATCAACCAAATTTTGTTTATAAATGTAAGATTTAAACTTAGGATTTTTCTTATTAATTATCATTAAAAAAGTCTCAATCATTTAAGCCAAAAAATTGTTTTCTTTAATAAGAAGAAAAGCATGAGTCCATTATGCATAGCTTGTTTATCAAGTAACATGCATGAGAATGAGATTGATCATCACCTCAATGAACATGCCCCTACGCTTGAAGCAAACTAAACCTCATTTTCAGTTAATCTTTCACCAAATCCCTACATATAAACTCACATTTAATCCCCTTTTTGCTAATACCCATCGTCATCGAACCGTTTAATTTTTTTCATAGTTTATTGGTCGGCATCAGGGAGGAATTGGGAGTCTCAGAGAATTCGATTACAAGAAGAGGAAAATGGCAATGAGACCGAGGGGTAGTGAAGCGAATCCTAAACGGCCACAACGAACCATCATTGGTCGTGTTTATGAATCGTTCAAGCCGATCTCTGAATGGCAACAAGAAGATGATTGTCACCGTCTTCTTATTTATCTCCCTGGTAATTTTAATTATAAAATCGGATTTATAAGATGTTAAATATGTCTAATTGTTTAAATAGACTATTTTATAGGACTCAAGTTTACAGGTTTTAAGTAACTTTTAGTATACACGGTAGAATGTTATGACTGTATTTTGGTATCTAAGGGTCTTTAGAATATTTTAAAGAGTAAACTTCACTTTTACTCCTTTATTTGTCGACTTCAATGGATATTGTTCCTAAATTTCAAAAACTCGTATTTGGTCCTTCACGTGTATCATTTCATAGCGGTTTTGGTCCCTCCGGTCTCCTAGACTATTAACTTTTTCCCGATAAGTCCAGTTAAATGAGGGGTATTTTAGTCTTTTAAACATTTTTACGATGGCTAAAATACCCTCATTTAATTGGACTTAATAAAATAGAGTTAACGACCGTTAAGTGAAGAACAAAAACTGTTGTGAAATTAAATGAGAGAGACCAAATATGAGTTTTTGAAGTTAAGGAACAATATTTGTTGAAATTGATAAACATTTAGTTTATTCTTTTAAAATAAAATATCTATTTCTTTTGGGAAACTTCCCAGGAATACATTTTTTTACGAGACACTTTCTTTTACAAGATGCCTTATTTTTTCTTTTCACATTGTTATAAAATACTAATAGAATGTTTGTATTTCAAAATTGTCATGAAAACCTATTATAGAAGTCTTCATTCAACATACTGTAACACCTTTGCATACTACTCAAATTTGTTTGGCTCTATAAATGCTCTCTCCGTAAAACATTATATAAGGGGGTTTAGACATTAGAATCCTATAAGCGGATTTTGTTCTAGTGCGAGTTTTCATCAATAGATTGATTTCGAATGCTTGTTTTGTAGGATTCCTGAAGGAGTTTATCAAGATCACATTCGAATATCCGAAGAAGCTTCGAGTTCGTGGAGAGCGTCTTGTTGCCGGAAATAAATGGAATCGGTTTCGAGAAGACTTTGAAGTTCCTAAAAACTGCAAAATGAGCGAAATTCGAGCTATATTTGATGGTGGAATCCTCATCGTTACCATACCTAGAAAGATCAGTGATGCACCAATCGCCACCACCACTGCCGCCGCCCTGAAGTCAAAGAAACCCATGAAAAAAGCAGAACAAGATCATACAAACTTAGCAAAGCCAAGTTCGTCTTCCGCTTTAGATGCCATTGATCAGACTCACCGGCTACAATCACTAGCGGCGAATCACGGTGATCTTCAACCACCATTAGGTCGAGCTAAACCAATAGAAGGGGTCAACAATAAAATAGAGTATAAGATAGGTGTGGCGGCGGCGGTGGTTGTAGCGGCTACGCTGGTAGTTGCTCTTGGGGTTTATGTTTCCTACGCCATTAATGGATCTTTGAGCTACATGGAAGTAGTTAAGCAATATATCGATTTAAATTAATGTTATGTTGACAATGAGAAGTTTATTAAATCAAAGAGGTTAAAGAAACCTCGATAATTAAATAATTTATAAACTAATACAAACACCCCTTTTATGTCAAAAATCTAAGTTAAACTATGCTTTGAAATGTTAAAAAGTAAGTATTAATGTATTAGCATCATAGAAGAATATCAACAAGTAAAAATGTATTTAGTAATATACAAAGATGCATGTGGCTTCAAGAAAACTGGGAAAACTGAGAAATCTAACCCTAGCCAAGTGAAATTTACCGACTTACCCATTTAACGTTGTCAACGACACCTAAGCCATAGAAAACTGAGACAATATTGTCTTCCACAACGTTGTTGTTAAATAAACCACAAATGACAAACCTGCTATGCAAAATCACAATGGGATTGAGTTCAAATTATATCTCATCTTTTATTTTTATGATTATTATCAACTATGAGTTAATGGATGCACTATGTTTCTACTGTAATAAAGAAAAATGCGGGCGTTAACTTTTACTCTATAACGGGTAGATTTTTCAAGTATATGACATAATAAGAAATAGTTTGAAAATATGGTATTGTAACAAAAAAAAAAGTACATTGTGATAATATGTATATATATCTTTTAAATAAAAGGAGATGTTATTTCTTGCACTTTACCCTTTATAAAATACTCGATATTCTTGTTTTTTTTTTTTGCTTTTCTTTAGATACAAAAAACATAGTTTCGATGAACCTCTTTGTCTTTCTCAAATCAATCAAGTAAGCAACACACGTTGACACTTTTGGAAACCTCATTTCATCCACTTTCAATAACTAAAAGAAAATCTTAAGCTTCAGATGCCTATGTTGTTGTCGATATGGAGAAATTGGTACCAAAATGATTTTAAAACAATTAAACTCTCGAATTGCATATTAATTCTACGGTCAACTGACGATGTTTTAACACAATAGACTTTCAAAAACCTCGTTTCATAATTTTTTCATTTTCAAAAAAAAAAGATCATGGGAAATAATTTTAAAACACTATAACGATCGGTTTATGTTCTAATTCTACATCTAAATATTACAACTACACTATTTACAAAATGTATTTCTAGATGAAGGGTCGAGTTCGGTCATGTGAGAAGTGTAAAAGTTACCTGGTACATTAGAAGTGCAATCACATAGTAATCACATACATGCAATAGTCTCCCCTTCCTTATGACTTAATACCATCAAAGAAGAAATATTTCATTAGAAGTTACCTATGTGATTACTATGTGATTAGATACAGGTAACCTTTACAAAATGTATTTCTAGGAGACTATTTCATTAGAAGTGTAAAAGTTATCACTTACCATCATGTATACATAATTATAATCACATAGTAATCACATACATGCAATAGTCTCCCATTCCTTATGGCTTAATACCATCAAAGAAGAAATATGACACTGGTACCAGGCCTCTGTTTTTACATATTTTCCCTAGGGGTATTGCTACCACCATAGGTACTATCATCCATTTTACATGCCCAAATATCCACATAATCACACATGCATCATAATCACATGCACATAACAGAGGTAGAATAGGTAGAGTACTCACCTAATAGATTGTCAGATAATCTAGCACTTCATAAGTACACTAATCACCTCGTATCACCTATAAACACATACACATGCATAGACATATCATAATTTGACCCCAAAATGAGTTTCTAACTCTATCCCGACTCTTATTCCGAAATGACATTGCTATGCTAGTCCAATTTCTCCCAAACTTTACAAAACATCATATTCTAACATCCCTTAGGGGAGTATAAACCAAAAAACCCCAAACGAACCCGACTGCAAAAAGTGAAAACACTAATCAGTGCAATCGGCGGGTGGTCGGCGGGTCCCTACCCGTGGGTGACCCGCCATTACCACTGTTCGTCATTCCTCTGCGGGTTAACACCCAAAGTCGAGGGTTTTCAACCCCAAACCCTAAATTTGACTAACAACTCATAAATCGAGTTTATACAACATCCCCAATTCAATTTCTAACTATTATTAATGCCAAATTACTCAATCAACATGCAATTTGATGATTCATTGATCATCAATCCACAAACCCTAACCCCAACCATAACTTAAACTTAACCAAACGTGAAATAGGAGTATACCTTGCGCAATCCTCGCGATCACCGCTCTGATTGTTCGACAACAACCTTCAATTGATCTCCCTTGCTCTCTCCCTTGCTCTCAATTCTTCAAATCGCCTCCCTCTCTCTCTCTCTCTGACTTCTCTGGAAATCGTTCCAAGCAAAAGAGAGAAGTTGAGGGCTTCTAATCGATTATATACCTGCTAACACTCACCCTCTACTTCCTGAAATAACAAGCTAGCCCCTCAACTCCTGAAAACAACAGAGTTAACCCAAATAGTTAACTCAACTACAAAAACACGGTTAAAATACTTAACTTGAAAACGGAGCGTTATAATTTAACCATGATGAGATACATCATGATGCATTAGATCAATTCGGTTCTAAAACACAAGTTATATGTGAACATGAGATTAAAAATGATCTCAAATCTCTTCTTAGAGTAAACAGAGTGGATACGATAGAAGATGATACCACTTGGGTGGTGGTGTGGCACCACTCCACCACGCCATGAGCAATGGAGGGTTGTGGTCTCTACCACTTGGTGTGGTGGGGATGTGATCACTACGGGTTTGAATGGTGTTAGAGTGGTAAGTGAAAAGCTGATATGACGATATGTTAGAGAGTAACGACTCCGTTTACTCTTTCAGGCTCCGCTGTAAATCTCCAGTTAATTTATTAATCTTTAATCAAAGTTTTTGTCTAAAAATTAAAGTCTAATTAATTTTTAATTAAGAATTTTCCCCATTTTTTATTCGATAATCCCGGTGTTCGATTTTCAGTAATGTAGTGTAATTAGGTTCTTTGAATCATTAGACTTGTTTCAATTTGATGATCTTTATAGAACCCTAGAAAACCCTAGGAACCAAATCGAGAAACTCACTTTTGCCTTAATTAAAAGGGGATTACGTGTAAACACGCAGATTTTCGCATAGTTCGTTGCCATGAAAGCAGCAACGGCGTCTTCTACTACCCTACCCGGTGTGAAATTCTCAAATTCGACAACCTCCAAATTCAACCCCAATTCATCGATGTAAGTTTCAATATTTTGTGTTTTTATATGTATAGATGCCGTTCAATTTCAATCGTGTGTTTGTTTTATGGTTTATGTTATTAATTTGGCGGGATCAAATATGAAATGTGTCGCTTCTTCTAAATTCGGATCGTTGATCAAATTTATTCGGATTGAGTGTTGTGAAATCGCTGTATGATGTGCCCTTTCTCGTATAATGCTTTCTAGCATATACATACATATATATATGGAGAGAGGAAAGTTCAAATGTGAACTCAATTTTGGTAGTGAACACGAGGACGAATCTTAGCCACTCATCCTGTCAATAAAGGCGGCTTTGACCAGGTCCCCTTCTTTGATAATCTCCACCCTCCTATGAATCGCGTCAATCCTCCGTGATCGCATCCACCATAACCGAAGATGTGTGGCT
>LUCG01026205.1:0-10734 GCA_001633085.1 Carthamus tinctorius | reverse complement strand
TGTCCTCACGTTCACAACCAAAAAGTGGTTCACATTTGAACCCACCCCTATGTATATATATGTATGTATGTATGTATGGATATGTATATATGAAGCCAACGTCAAATTCATATAAGAACAGTAACTAAATAAGAGAATACGAAAACAACCGAATAATATGTGATTTTACACTAAAATCATGCGTAACATCACATATAATTCTAGCAACTTTGGCCACAACATGAAGTCAGTGGCCAGGTCGCCCGCTCAACCTTGCGCTGACAGTGTTCTGTGATCCCATATAAAATCACAAATGAATCGATTGTTTTCTTGTTCTCTTATATTGACCCAGTTATCGTTTAAATCTCCCTCTATGAAGCTATTAGGAAATATATATGAAGCTTTTAAGATATGAACATAGGCCTACTAGTAGCAAATGCAATAGAAACTCCATAGTAATTTCCACATAGTAGAAAGATATGATTTGCAGTGCAAACTCAATTTTGTTATGTGATTTCGAGGGTTGTGTAATGGAGTAACAACATATAGCATAAACATGTTTGAAGGTTGTATATGGTTATACATGATTTGTAATTTGCTACATATTTTTTAAAATTGATTAGTCTAGACCCACATCTTAAAGTAAAAATTAAAATTTGTATAGAGACTAATGTGACACCCTAGTTGACTTAAGGGGCTGTTCTTTTTCTGTACAAGATTAGTCAATGAATCTCACACTTCTCATTTAAGTAGAAATCAGAGTCTTTGGATTTATGGAGTACCCACAAAAAAATGTAATTTTTTTTTCTTGTTAGAATTAAATAAGGTAGCGGAGGCCAGAGAGAGGTCATCATTGTTGGACAAACAAACAAATAGCTGAAAACCAGTAACAATTTGCTCATCAAGTTATTGGTTCCGGTACAAATGAAAATAACCTCTAGGAAAACTAGTCACACAAAATCGAAAAACTTTAGTTGAACTTTACAGTCAAATTATATTAATGAAACACAAAATAAAATACAAATCTATGATATTAAGCACAGAAGACTAAGTGATCATAATAAATCAATATATAAATGATCATAACAGTGCCACAATTACCATTTAATATAAACCCTTAGAACTAAAGCTGTTTATAAAAAGACGAAGACCGAGAGAATTTGTCTATTATTTTACATATTATGTTCAAGAAGAAGTTCATTGGTTTTGCGTTAAGATGTAAGTTTTTCTATTGATATTGTAGAAACTGACATTGAGATGGAAGAAAAAATAAATATACAGAGTTTTGCTCTCTAGGAGCATAAGTGAAGGATCATGGAGCTTTTAATCAATTAATTTTATATATTTAAAAATAAATACTACTACAAAATTTTGCGGGTCACAATTTTTGTTGATCCCTGGGAAAGTGCCCATCCCGCCCTTTTCTACTTTTTTTATTAAATTATAGACAACAAACAAATACTGGATTGCCATCTGCATCTTTAGAAGGTGATCATGTGTATCAAACGGAACTACTTGATCGAGTTCACGTTTTGGAGTTAAGGCCTTTTCTGTCTTTTACATGGAATCCTTTCTTCCCTTATGGTGTCTAAACACCTGCTTCATCAACAAATGATCAATACATGTTCATCATGGAATTAGTCTCATATTTGTCAATTTATAACCCATGCTCTTTTGAACTTAAATTTTTGGTTCAGGAGTTATATCTGGAGCTCTTCTATACATCCGTGATGAATTTGAGGCAGTTGATCAAAGTAGTTTCTTACAGGTACAAGTTCCTTTTTCAACTAATTGATCAATACTTTTAGCAGCCTTATCCTTTTAGCATTCAAATGTATTAATCTGTTTATTCCAATGAATTTGCTCATTAGCAGTTGTAACTATAACAACCCGTTCCACATGTAAATAAAATTAGATTTTGTGAGCTCGTTATAAGCTCAAACCCAGGGGCGGTCCCTCTATGGTGCATATGGTGGCACGGCTAACGGCCCAACGCTTCTTTCCTCTGTCCTAGTGTAAATTTTTTTAGGGTTGTGAAAGGTGCCATTGTATTATTTTGCTGTTGAAACGACAATAATGATACAAGTTTTTTTTGGTAGAGTTGGTTTGCACGGTCTTCTGTCTCCTTCCTGGCATGGGTTTGAAACTTTGAATCCCATTTGTTTCATTTTCTTAGTTTATAAACTTTTAAGTTTAAGTTTATTATCTTTTTGAGAAGATTTGAGAATAAAACTAGAACACTAGACCTCACATACAAAAAAGAACTAACCAATGGACCAACGATGATTTTGTACAAAGATCTATAGCTTTGTTTTCTTATAGTTAGATGGTGCCACCACTTGAAAAAGTTTCTAGGTCTGTCTCTGCTCAAAATTGTATACCAATAACTTCCACCATAGTTTTAAGTTGCATTAGAAGTTGTTTCGTCAGTCTGCCACTTTGGGTTTGGGCCATTACGTTAACATACTCTTAATCTTTTGAGTATTAGTTCTTAACTTTGTACATATACAGGAGACGATCGTTAGCATGGCTTTAGTTGGTGCAATGATTGGAGCAGCAGCCGGTGGGGCGATAAATGACGCATACGGGCGTAAGCAAGCGACTCTTCTTGCTGATGTCGTTTTCGCGTTGGGATCGTTTGTGATGGCGGCTGCGTGGAATCCATACATAATTATATTTGGTCGCCTCTTGGTTGGGCTGGGCGTGGGCGTAGCGTCTGTTACTGCTCCGATGTATATCGCGGAAGCGGCCCCATCGGAAATACGGGGAGGTCTTGTGAGCACCAACGTGCTCATGATAACCAGCGGACAATTTCTTTCCTATCTCGTCAATCTTGCTTTTACAGAGGTCGGATTTTTTCTTGCTTTATCATTCAATTACCTTCTTCGTAACGCACCACTTTTTCTTGATCCAGCACAATATAATTTAGATTAAAAATGTCTATACCTTACGACACCAATTTATCTATGGTGCATTTATGCAGACTGGGCAGGACTAGGCGGGCGAGAGTGAGGTAGGTGGGTGAAATAATAGTGGGAGGTTTTAGGGTTTTAATTTGATAGGGGTAGATTAGTAATTTACTAATCTTGTCTTGTCACCCTGACTTTTTTCCACGTAGTTTGGTGGGTTGGGAAAAAAGTTTTTGTATTGCTCTGTCCCACTTCAATGTCACGCCATACGTGGAAAAAAGGTTTTTGTACTGTTATGTACTGTCCTTACCGACATACTGGGGAACTTTAAGACTATTGGTCTTTAAGATGTTTTTGTTTTATGGCTTAAAAAAGCTTGCTTTAAGGTTTTTGATTATGCAGTTTCGAGGTGGCAACTTGAAGCTCGAAATGGAGTTTGCATAATAAGCTCTCTCAAGGAGTATAACTCTTCTATTTCCCGCTTAATGCCATTTATAGATTTCGTCGTTCATTCTTTACTAATCCTTGCTCAAATGAAAAGCTTATGGAGTTTGTACGTATTAAATTCTTTTTGGCCTTAACAAGTGGCGGACAATCTGCAGGGAACACT
Source organism: Carthamus tinctorius (assembly GCA_001633085.1). Taxonomy (NCBI): domain Eukaryota; kingdom Viridiplantae; phylum Streptophyta; class Magnoliopsida; order Asterales; family Asteraceae; genus Carthamus; species Carthamus tinctorius. The sequence continues at coordinate 7,236 of LUCG01026205.1, read as the reverse complement.
AGGTTTCTCCTCGGCCTTTTAGATGGGTCGTTCAATTGTCCTTAACCATTCAGCCATCTGATGTAACTAAACGGCATACCCCATAATGGAGGTGGTTCTTCGTGCATCGTTAACTCGTATTTTTCCCTTTTTTGAAGCGTAGAATGTTATTTCGAGCATGAATGAAGTTGGGAACCATGGCTTACTAGAAAAAGCCTTTTGTTCCCAAATGTGAATGTTTTTTGATCAATTCGAATTCGTAAAGGTTCTTAAATCTTGATTTTGTTTATGGTGCTGAATAGGTTCGTGGGACATGGCGATGGATGCTTGGAGTAGCTGCTGTGCCCGCCGTTATCCAATTTTGCTTGATGTTGTTTCTTCCGGAATCTCCACGTTGGCTTTACATGAAGAAAAGTAGATCGGATGCCGTTGTTGTGCTGTCAAAGATTTACGACCCTTTTCGGTTAGAAGAAGAGCTCGATCAGCTTTCTGCCGCTTTAGAGGAAGAACGTCAACGAAGGAACGCAATCAGTTATTGGGATGTTTTTAGAATCAAAGAGATCAGACTTGCTTTTTTAGCCGGTGCCGGTCTACAGGTAAGCAAATGACATTGCAATATACCGTTATTAGAGTCCCACGTCAGCTAGACTTGGAACTGATATATGTTGGAACATCTCGAAATGATCTAATGGGGTTCCACATATTCTGCATGGTATCAGAGCCAATGTCTGCCATTCTAGGTACTTGACACTTTTACACAATTTGTTCCCGTCTTAGCATTTGTTGGTGGGGGCTGTTACGGTTCCACATCGGCTAGACTGGGACCCATTCTTGTCAATATATACTTTTTTTGGTTCTTTTGGAAAGTAACCTAATGGGGCTTTTTGCGTAATATTTTTCTTGATATGTAGGCATTTCAACAATTCACCGGCATCAACACTGTCATGTACTACAGTCCAACCATAGTTCAGATGGCCGGTTTCAAATCGAACCAATTAGCCCTTCTACTCTCCCTCATAGTCGCATTAGTGAATGCGGCCGGCACCATCGTCGGAATCTACCTCATTGACCATTTTGGCCGCCGGAAGTTGGCCCTCAGCAGCCTCTCGGGTGTAATCCTTTCCTTGATTCTCCTCTCGGTGGCATTTTACCTCGAGTCATTTGGTTGGCTCGCTGTTTTGGGTTTGGCTCTTTACATATCTTTCTTCGCCCCCGGAATGGGGCCGGTTCCGTGGACCGTGAACTCGGAGATATATCCGGAATCATACCGAGGGATATGTGGAGGGATGTCGGCTACAGTCAATTGGGTATCGAATTTAGTGGTGGCTCAGAGCTTTCTCTCCGTGGCTGATGCCGTTGGGACTAGTTCGACGTTCTTGATACTAGCGGCCATCGGTGTTGCAGCATTCGGGTTCGTGTTTTTGTTCGTACCGGAGACAAAAGGGTTGAGTTTCGAGGAGGTCGAAAGAATATGGAAGGAGAGAGCTTGGGGGAATAGTGTTCATTCTGAATCTCTTCTTGAAAATGGAGGCTAGTTTTCAAGAAAAGTCACTTTGGCGGTTCATATACAGAGGTAAGGTTTTCGTACATCTTTATCTCTAGATTTTAAATCTACTTCTGTATGAGATATACTGGTTTGTCGTATGTGTGTGTATATAAAATTTGTAGAATGTGTTATTTCGATACATATAGTAATAGTACAATATGAAGTGCGTTATATTGTATTTGTATGAGTTGGATATTTGGGGTATGTCTGAGACAGAGATTTGATCATGTGAGACCAAACTATTTTCGTAATGTCTGTGAGATCTTTTCACACTTGAAACTTTACAATTAAATATTGTGAAGGTAATTTTTACAATGTTTTTGCATTTTGAACTTTCTACAGAGTTTGAAGTTTCAAATGTAAAAAAACGTGTTTTCACCACTTACGGGTTAAAAAAACAGATTGATCTTATGTGAACTTGACCCACTGTGTAAAAAATAGATATCTTTATTTGATCGACGATGGCCCCATTTAGGCCCAAAATAGTCTTTGTATTTAATTTGAAGGCCCGGTTTATAACTGAAACCGCCAAACCGGTTCATTCCGGTTTAATTCAGTTTTCTTCTTTTCTATATTGTTATTGTTGTAACATGTTTTATATCATTTTATGAGTTAATTTACTTCTTTCATGTATTTACGATATTTATAGTCGTGCATAATTTGTATATATATATTTTTTGGAGGGTATATGGGTGATTATTTAAAGTTGTGGTTTTTGGTTTTCATATTCTTTGTTTTACTACTTTAGAAATTAGAACACATGAAATGAATAAACGCAAATAATTATTAGACAAAAATATGCAAACACTAATATATAAACCGACCGGACCAATCCAAATTAGTTAGGATTGTAAGATCCAAATCGGTCTTGGATTTTGTACTTTGAGACCGTTTGTAATCGAGACTGGTTTGGAACAAATTGGGAAAAGCAGGTTTGAATATCTGATCAATCATCAATTTGGATGTTACGAGTCTTCTTAATTGGACAAGGCTTAGGTGTGGTTGGGTTCGGTTGTTGTGTATCTTAGATATGTAAATTGAAAATCCAAGATTCTAGTGTTAAGTGTTATTTGGTAATAGGAAATCAAGGTAGATAGTGAAACCAATACCTGAAAGATATATTTCTTTGTACGGAGATGTATGAATCAAGCTTGTGTTTATTGGCGAAAAATGCTCATGGCGGCATCAAGTTCGTTCGTGAGATGTTGATCATAGATATAGAATAATAAACGAAGCAAAAGAATGTGTAACGCAGTAAAAATCTCCTTTTAAACGTAAATATATAATTAAGTAATTGTCTACAATTTTTCGTCAAATGTTTTGATATGATCTGTATTTTAATTCTGATTCTAATTCTTGAATGTTATAAGAATAACTTTTGGAGTGCACATCTAATTACGTCTTAGGGCCTGTTTGTTAGCAGCCTAATGAGCTTAATGAGATTCACAACTTATGCGGAGAGTTATACATGATTGTTTGGTAGTGGCTTAAAAGTATAGGAAATGGCTTTTCAGTAAGCTTTTATGGGGAGCTTTATGTAGAAAGCCAAAATTTTCCAAACCTGTCACTCCCAATTGAAAAACACATTACTTCCATTTATGAAGAAACTCTATCCAACAAAAAATCTTCCGGATCTATACAAATGGCTTATTCCACATAGACAACTTTATCCACACAAGATTTAATGGAAAACCAACCAAACAACCCCTTAGTCTAACACATAACCACTTAAAATTATAACTATCTATATAGAAGGCATTTTGGAACACAAAATAACACTGTTAACTGAATAACTGATCCTGAATTTTATATCACAGGCGACACAAATGTAAAGGAACATAAAATAAAATGACTTCAGTTTCATGGTGTAATTTATATCACATTCGATCGATTTTGGCCGCCTTAGATCAGTCTGTCAGAAAACCTCCATGTTGTGATTCTTGTATGGTAGCCTCTCAGTTTTGTTGAAAAAAGGGTTTTATGCCAGTTGCGAAACAAAAGGCAAAGTCGAGTACCAAAAAACTGGCAACATGTTTGTGTTGTCATATCTGTCCCGATTACGAGAACCTCATCTTGACATCTCATGTGTTTAAAGTGAACGTGGGTAAAGATCTTCAAAGCGTTCGGAATTGAGTTGATCGTTTAGGTGTGAAAAGGCATTGTCCCAAGGAGGTGGGAGAATGAAGCATGTAGTTAGCTTATATATGATTTCATAGTTGAAGGAATTAAATCATTGTTACTATTTACTAGAAGACGCTTTCTATGAGTGTGTGTATGTGAGTGGGGGTTGGAGTTTCTGTGAGAAAGAAGCTTGCCTTAACCCAAAAAAGGAGAATTTTTTTTGACAAAACAGTGCTTCTGGCGGGTTCCATGCGGGTTGGGTCGCCGAGCAAGTCGCCGAGTGCACTCAAATGTGCACAAGTCAGTACATTCTGTGGGTTCCACGCAGGTTCACCCGCGAGCTAACCCGCCTGCGTCCATTTTTGGTTCTTCAACAGTAGTATTGGCGAGTTCTACGCGGGTTTGCCTGCCGACAAACCCGCCCGGGTCCCTTTTTCAGCCGTTTGGAGTTTTCTTCACACTTTTGGTTGACAATACTTCACTCTATCCAATTGTGTATTGCTAGGAAGCCATAGCTTTCCATTTGTTTAATATTTATGGTGTACCTAGTTGTTTCCTTCTCCATACACACACACACACACTCCTCATCTTTGAATTAATTCACATAATTCATCATCTTCTCCAACTAGTTGAGAGCTCAAGAAAGCCATAGAAGTTTCTCCATTGTAAAGCTTTGTAACATCTCATTGTAACTACATCAAGTGATAGTGGATCGGTTCTCGGCGTCCTCCGCCCGTGGTTTTCTCCCGATTTGGGTTTCCACGTAAAAATCTCGGTGTCTCTCTTACTTAAGCTTTATCTTGCATTGTATGGTTATTTATATCATTGCATATGCTTAGTGATTAGTTATCTCGCGTTCATTGATCATATTCCGTTTATATCTCGTATAAGAACGTAGTTCATTGTTCTTGGGAAATTAAGATGTTTATAGTGATGTCCAACTAGTGAGCATTTTTGTTAGTTGAGTTTCGGTATTTTCACAACAGATTCAAAACTTACACTGTAATGGTTTGGACCATTGAATTTGTCTTCTCACAAATGTTTGTTGGAAATAAATTTGACTTTAACATTAGCTGTATTAATTATTAAAGGACAATTGATTTAAATATGATAATTATCAAGAGAATCTTATATCAGTTATTATCCGGTTACATATTTGGATATATATCTTCTAATATGAGTAGGATATTTCATTAAGTTAATTATCTGGTTAACATTAACGTAAGTGTATATCTTTTATTACTTTAAAGAATAAATTCTATAGATAAACTAGGACTCCTTATGGGATGAGTCTCTAGTGGCTTATAAATAAAGGAGATCAAGTCCCTATTGCCTATACGAATCTGCATTCAGTTCAGCCCCATTCTGAAACAAATTGTATAGAGTTTTAGAAGACTTCGATCTACAAGCAACGATGAATACTTCCGCATCAATCAATTTCGCTGTACCCAATGCGAGTGCTCCAGGTTAGTTTTCTAAACTCTATTACAATGTTATATTGAATCGATTTTTAGTATCTGTTTATTCGTATGTTTTTCATTATTGTTATTATGTGCTTAAAAATATCTTATATAAAGATAACAACGTTTACCGGTACGACTTTGCACCGATGTAGCCCATTAATAAGTGTGGTTTCTAAAAAAGTTATAAACAAGGACCAAGCATTGCTAATTCTGGTAGTGATGACATCATAAAAAGTAGTACACTGTAGATAGTATAATAAGGGTTTAGTTTCCTAAAATATATCCAAGTTGTCACCTTTTGTTATTATGTGTATTGTACTTAAAAAATTACCATTTAATGTACTAAAGTTTCAAAACCTACTGTTTAGTGTATTGGGAAACTTGTTGAAGAGGTAGCCGGTCATTCCGGCCATCCGATCATCTTCTCCGGCGAGAACCCATCTTCTCCAGCGATCTTCGGCAAGAACCCATCTTTTTCCGGCGAGACTTTTACCACCAACAGTCACCGATAAAACACCGACACCCACCATCTTCTTCGGCGGCGACCTCCATCTTCGCCACCCACCATCTTCTCCGACGACCTTCATCAACCCTTTTGCAAACGAATACAAATGCGATAAAACCCAAAAACTAAAGAACACCCCACCCACCAGCTTACTCCACTCCGAAAACGGACTGTACATTGTCCGAAATACCTCAACCACCACCACCGCCACGTTCAGCAATATTATCATCACTAGCGGAATCATCGGCATCGTGAACCGGAACTCGTACAGCTCCACAAAAGATGGTGGTCACCGGGAAAGTCGTCGGAGAAGATGGTGGTCGTTGGAAAAGTCGCCGAAGAAGATGGTAGTCGCTGGAGAAGATGGTGGTCGTCGGAGAGGAGAAGATGATGGTTGCCAGAAAGTCGTCGGAGAGGAGAAGATGGTGGTCGCCTGAAAAGTCGTCGGAGAAGATGATGGTCGCCAGAAAAGTCATCGGAGAAGATGGTGGTCGCCTGAAAAGTCGCCGGAGAAGATGGTAACCGGCTGGTAACCTTTGATAATAGGTCACGATACACTAAACGGTAGGTTTTGAAACTTTGTTGCATTAAATGGTAATTTTTTAAGTACAATACACACAATAGCAAAATGTGACAAACTTAAATATATTTTGAGCAACTAAACCCTAATAATAACATACTGTTCACTAGATTTTCATGCTTTCAGAAATGAAAATGCTGATGGTAATAATAATAATTTTAAAATAGACAAATTATGAATATAATAGAAGCACATTACTTCTTTCTTTTTCAAACTAACGAGTTTTCTCCACGAAAAAACATAATTTCCAAAATCATTATAATATTATATTTAAACGAATGATAATTCTACCCTTAATAATTATAACACCTTTTTAATAACAACTATTTCCCATCTCACCAACTCTTAAATATTATTCATGCATTATATAAAACCGAAAATTTAATGAAGAAAACAAAAACAATTATACATAGATTGAGATGGTATAAGTGGAATAAGGAAGGTTTCAACTACGAACTTTTTAATTGTTACAAATCATAATCAAACACTTTAAGTTAAAAAGTAATAAAATATTTATAAACAATAACATGATTAATTCATTAGGAGGAAGGGAATATCCATCATTCCACCCCCTTTTGTCACGTCAGCAATTTACCTTCTCTCTATCTTCTCTCTCTTCCACCATTCTACCCTTACGAAATTCTTGGTCACCATTCTATCCCTACATCCCACTAACCATTTAAAAAAGGAAAAAAAAGAGAAGAAAACAAGAGGAGAGAGATAGACACATAAGAGAGAGAGAGAGAGACACACACACACACACACAAAAGAAGTTTTCCCCACAGGCATGTGCACCACGGCGGGATGCAGTTTGTTGAAGCTGGCGGGGACAGGGGAGGTGTTCACCCCGCCACCTCGATGCCATCTCCCCGCCTAGCGGGATAGGTATTCCGGACGCCCTATAGTTAAGGTATTAGGAAAGATGGTAAAGTTTATTTATCATGGTGATTATCTTAGATTTAAAAACAAATGAAATGATTATAATGTTCATACTTATTATAGTAGATGACCAATTAAGATTGATTTATAAAGTTTAATCAAT
>LUCG01026161.1:2545-13378 GCA_001633085.1 Carthamus tinctorius | reverse complement strand
TACGAAAACTCGGCCAACGGTAGATAGGTATCCCAACTGCCACCAAAATCCAGCACGCACGCCTTCAACATATCCTCAAGGGTCTGAATTGTCCTCTCGCTTTGCCCATCAGTCTGAGGATGAAACACGGTGCTGAACTGCAGTTTAGTACCCAGATTCTCATGGAATCTTCCCCAGAACCGCGACGTGAACCGCACGTCTTGGTCAGAAATCACTGTCACCAGCACTCCATGCCTAGCAGCCACCTCTTTAACATAAATATCAACTAACTTTTCCAACGAAGAGCTTTCATTAATGGCAATGAAATGAGCGCTCTTGGTTAGCCGATCCACGATCACCCAAATAGCATCCACATTTCTAGGTGTACGGGGTAGCTTCGTGATCAAGTCCATGGTAATATGCTCCCACTTCAACACGGGAATCTCTAGAGGCTGAAGTTTCCCGTGAGGCCTCTGATGCTCTGCCTTGACTCTCAGACACGTCAGGCACTTCTCCACATAACGGGCTACATCCCGTTTCATCTCCGACCACCAGTAATCGGTCCTCAAATCCCGATACATCTTGGTAGCTCCCAGGTGTATAGAGAACTTGGACTTGTGAGCCTCGTCCAGTAGTGTCTGTCTCGCCTCACACGACCCGAACGAATCAAAAGTCCTCGGCTGTTCGTCACCAACTGGGTCAGTTGAGCCTGAAAAAGGGAAATCAACAACGGATAAGCGGAAAGCTTAGTGAGCATATACCACACATAACTTACATCATATCACACCCATATACACATATAACAACATATAACTGATCCTCCGTCTCCATGAGAACGAAACTGATTTCCTCGACTCATAAAGGGCACGAGGTTGTCCCTTTCTCAACTCACAAAGGGCATGACATTGTCCCTTTTCTGTACAACTGATACACATACATACACGCATGTACAATGCAAGGTTACACATAGTATAACTTACTGATTTGCTCTGACTAGTTATTTGATAGTCACTGGGTAGCAACAATCTCTAACGGCTACCTAATCGAGTACCTGGTTAGCATAAGACACGAGGTATAGCAATTAACTCCCTAATCATAGAAGAAATACCTTTCCCAATTGCTATCGACCTCTCTAACCCTTAAACGTTGAAAATGGCCCAAAATACAAAAACGTAAAATGGCCAAACGGTAGTATCAGCGGGTGGTGTGTGGCTTGCACCCGCTTGATACCCGCGGTTAGTACCCTGTGCGGGTTGGCTGCGGCTCCTACTCGCGCGCTACCCGCGGATTACACTGATCGTCGCCTAACCACAACTTCGAAAGAAATCGACCCACTACTCAATCCCGTCGATTTCTAACCCAAAATAATGCATGATAAGTCGCTTACTAACGTTATTTAACATGATTTCAAGCCTATAACATCATACGAACATCAATCACGGATTACACTAATGATTTAACGATTTAACAAAAGAGGAACTAGGGTTCTTACCTTCTGGATTCCTCAACGTCAAAGTGTCTACCAACGACCGACGCAACCCCCTTGCAATCCTGTGAACACGAAGACACTAACAGTTACCTGCGGTTTCGGTGGTTGGTGGTGATTTTCGATTGAAAGAATTGGGAAGGGAAAGCTAGGGTTTTTAGAATCTCTCTCTGGCTTTTTCTCTGGGATGAGGAAAACTGACTAATGAGCCTAAGGAAAGACTTATATACTCTGCTATTCCTTTCTTAGACCCAAGCCCGGTTACTTACTTGGCCCGACTCACCCTCTTATCTATAAACTTAATTAAATAAAATGAAAAGTTTTCAAAATCATAAATAACAATAATTAAATTTTTGAGAAACGGGGCGTTACATTTATTGTGAAGGAAAATACAATTCTCCTTCTCTATTTATAACAACAGAAAAATACATGTCACGTTTTTCCGGTACTTAAATTAATAAACTTACAACCACTATCCAACATTTTTTATTATTTGACCTTTTTACCTCCATCCAACATTTATACTTTTTTGCAATGCCATCACCCAACCCAACATTTTTACTTTGACTTTCATTTTTTTTACAATAGAGTTAAAAACAAATTTCCTTCATTTATAAAACATAATTTATTTTTTACGGATTAAGTTTGCAGTCAAATTACTTAAAGAATACAATTATTAAAATAAAAGAAAATGACAAAGTGTAAAATGAGAAGAAAAAGAAATATCAGAATTTAGATTCCAAAATTTCTTATTCTCAAGGTTTTTTATTTTTATTATAATAAATGTGTATTAAATATTTAATGTGCTTATGTGGCCATGTAGGGATCATCTTTGAAATTTCACAAAGAAAAGTCTTTTTTACTTTTACGAGAATTAAGACCATCAATTTTTTATTGTTTGACTTCCCTTATCTAGGAAATTGCAACCTCATTAATTAGGGTGTGTAAATATTAAACCCCTTAAAAATTGAAAGAGGGTTTATATAAGCGCGTAAGATATCACACATAGGCGCGTCTCGGAGGTTTCTTTCTCATTCGCATCCCCACATACAACCATCGCCTTATTCCAATTTCACTACAATTTTCAATCTACAACACACGTATTACACTCCTCTTTTAATTTCAATATTCAAAATTGTCCAGGATGTGAATCTGCAGTATCATTCTTCAACTCGAACGGAAATTCTAACTCAGATCACAAAATTGGATCACCCATTTTGCAAAATCAATGTAGTTCGATTTCTGAAAAGGGGGAAGAACACTTGAGGTAGCGTAGGTATAAACCTAGGGATTTTTCTTAATCTTGAACTTGGGGTTTTTTTTATTCTTGGTTCTTGTCAATAACATTGGAGGTTGTTCTTAGTCTTGATTTAATTTGAATTGATGAATCTTAGATACCTAGCACATGAGCTTGTTCCGGTTTAATACGGCTGGTTTAGCAAATTCAGCTCCAACGGTTCGACCACAGAAGATATCATCAAGGCTGCAGCCAAACATACTATCCAGGTACTTAAAACCGTAAATCAAAATACACTTTTGTGTGACTTTAATGTAATCATGGATTTAGTATTGTCTTGAACAAGTTGAAGGAATTCAAAATTTTATGTCTTTTGATTGGAATTTTGACCTAATTTAGTGTTTTTCTTACAGATTTAGGAATAGCTGTCGTCTTTTTCATTTTTATACTATATGCATGTAGAGTGACGAATTCGTTGTTTCACTGAAACCTTAGGATTTAGTATTGTCCAGTGAAGGGAGTTGTTGTTAGGCTCGAACAGCAGCCTAGGGGCTATTTATAGCTTGAAAATAGCAGCCTAAAGGGGCTGTCAATTGGATAAAAAATTAGCAACCTTGGATGTCGTTTTGGGACTCTTTTAGGGCTGGTTGTTTGACTCTATCCATGGGGGCTATTTTGGCGTCTTTAGAGGGTCGTTTATCTACGATGACATAGAATTGCCTTAATGATTGATCATGGTGAGGATCAAGAAGCTTACCCGCTAAAAGATAAGTTATGGGGAAAGAGCTCTTACCCGGAAAAATTACACCCCATCGATAATAGGCTCGAGAAACGAAGTAGAGATGCCCGTTACTCTCAGTTGCTTTGCATATTTTGATAGACAAAACAACATATTTGAAATATGACTTCGTGGCAACTGAAGGAATTGATTGAACCTTTTTTGTTGTGGTGAAATTCTAGGTTCTAGGGTGTTATATTGAGTAGCTTATGAAGAATGTGGGTTTTATGTAGCACCTTTTAATGATTTTTGTAAAGCCTAGGATTTTAGGATGGCTTTGACATATTTGTTACATCTCTTCCATCACTCGGTTAAATTCAGTTCTGGTAACACCCCGTAATTTTTAAGAATTTATCAAAAAATTATTAAGCAAAGTTGTCGGTTGAGTTTGGAAACCCTATAAAAATTAGAGGGACTATTTATGCCCATGAACAAAACCTTGATTTTTAATTTCTTTAACCATATTGGAGTTGGTCACTTTGATCATTACGAAAAAAAAAGATGATTATTTTGATATTTTGGAGATTCAAACGTCATTATTAGCGTTTGAGGTTGAGATCGCGGTTGAAGTTTTGTTCGTGATTTTAAAAGAGTTGTTGAAGAAATTCGTTGGAGTTCGTTAGTGATATTTAGATGTTAACTAGGGTATGGATTCCTTATTCTCTCGTTGTGTATATTTGTACCTTTAATTACGGTTGCATTTATTTGATATATTACATTCGTGTACAATTTCCTTACCTTTGTTTCGATTCGTTTAGTTCAATTTGATGTACAATGTGTTCCTTCTTTCGTCAAATTGAGTTACGTTTCCATTCAAATAGTTGACCATTTGATCGTGTCTATCCTCAAATGAGTACTCTTTGGTTTTATATGTGATAATCGATTTTTGGAAACGTTAAAGATGTCGAACTCTATGTTTAAAGTTGCTGAATTATATTCTAAAAATTTCACATTATTTTTAAAATTCGTATCAAATCGCTCGTTTATCGGATTTAGTCATACGATACGTTTTTAAAAGCCCCCAGACGTCTACTACAATTTACTGTCACACGAGCAAATTGTGAATTTTATGTTAAAGCGTCCAAAATCTATGTTTTTGGAAACTGCTTTCGTTTTAGACGAGAACAGTGCAGCTCTTTTCAAAATTTCGTATCGGATTCATTTTAAACCCGATTCACTCTGTTCTTGATTTGTTGGATTCCCAAGTCGTTGATCCAAAGCTTCGGTTTAAATATGTTTTTTCTAAAACCTATTGAAAATATCTTAAATTGTTCGATTTCTAAACGTGTTAAATGTTGAAAATAGTACGTCTCGATTTCTAAAAGTCGTATTGGTAGTCTTCGTTCGGATTTGATTCGCCATACGTTTTGGTTTTCAAATATTTTGGTTTATGGAAATCATGTCTTCTAAACTCCTTTTTGATTCGAAAATTGTTTGATAAAGTGTGTTCGTTATTATAAAGTGTTTTTTTGGAGATTAGTCAATATTTTTGATATAGTCATATACCTTTGGATTTATTTTGTATTGAGTATGATTTGTTATTCATCTAGTATGAACACATGGGTTATGACATACTTGTAAATTATATGTGTTTTGATAACCACCTATTGGGGTACCATAGGCACGTCATTGTGGCAACGACGGCGTGACACCACCCGTGGCGGTGTGATCAGTCCATGGCGTCTCCTCTTTTGTGCTCATGTTGGAGCTATTTATGTGTGACCGATAAGGAGGCGTATAGGTCAACCCTAGAATATGTAGGGTGAGTGTCGGTGTGTGCCTAACACCGCATCTCACAATTAGTACAATTGGATGTGTATGACCAACGTACGGGCCTTTGTGGCCATATGTCTGACACTTGTCACGTCGGATGATATGCAAGTGTATGCGTTCAAGCTCGATATATTTGATATGATTTGATGATTTTGATATTTGATATGTTATCATATGACATGGGTTTGATTAAGATTCTTAGATTCGTTTAAGTATGTAATTAATATTACTTGATTTCATGTGACGATTTTGATTTTTTACATGGGTTAAGTTGCTGTTTTTGATATGATGAACTTGGGATATATTCACTTCGTTATTATTTTTGTTAACTTGAGTTGTTCATTTTAACCTCTATTATTCTGCTTTATTGGTTATGTTATGCGTGAAGTTAGGTATGGACTATGTTTTAAATTAATATATCTTTTGTGAGCACTCAAAATTTGAGTCACCTATCCAAAATTCGTATTTTTTTTATTATACTCAGTTTTGGGTCCGATTATTGACTTGTTATCTGCTTGTATCCGCCCACTCAGCGTTTGGCTCAGCCGCATTTCTTTCTTCGTGAAAGGTATTCGTAGGGAAGCTAAGGAGTATCTGATCTGAAGAGTCGACATATTTATGGGGTCTAAATTAGACTTTTGTAGGTTTTATTATCGTTGTAAAAATGTATTAGAAGAAAAGATCGTGTATCGTTCGAGACAACTATTATTCTTGATGGTATTTATTTGTAATTATGGATTATAGTGCTTTTTGTGTTTTCAGTTAGTAGTTGTTGTATGTTTGAAAGTGATCTCTTCCGTCTCGGGAGAGGGGTGTTATAGTTCTTGTTGTTGGCCATTTAAAGAAAACAAGCAACAATTTACCCCTTTCCCTTTGGCGAATGCAATATTGCTAAGATGATGGGGCTGTTTGTTTTTAAAATATACCTCTTAAAACATCTTAAGTCGGAAAAACCGTCCTCTCAAATTTTAAGAGGTGGAACATCCACCTCTTATTTTTTAGATGTGAAATCAGACTTCAGACCTCGTAAAAAACAAATAACATTGAGGAATAGCAACATCGTAAAAAACAAATAACATTGAGGAATAGCAACAGATTGTGCTTGCTTAAGAATCTACTTGAAGCCAAAACATAATTGTTTCTGGGAACGATGGAAGCATGTATTTAATATTCACTCTAAATCCGATTCTTAATCAACAATTAAGTTTTAGTTACATTCCACCTACATAACTTTATATTTTTATCAATATAGGTACTTTTTGTCTGTGATCTATGCAACTTTGAAGAGGGTTATATCATCTTACAACGTTCTATGTACCTAACTGCCGGACTAGATTTGTTTCATATGTTTGTAAAAATTGCTTATCGGGTAAGATGGTTACATGTAAATAGTTACTATGTATCGTTTGTATCTGACTTCCTTTCTCGTACACAAGCAAGTAATTTATTCCAGTTTTGATCTTTTTGTTTCTATTAGTTATACACTTTAATGTAAGATGTAATTTGTATATATTTAAGTAAGTTCTACAAGCTTTTTTATCGTCTGTGGGGGAGGGGTTGCAATAAAGTTTCTTACTATTGATCTTTTTTAGACCCTCCTTTTTATATATGATATTGTTGGCTTGTACAGGTACAACTTATGGCTTCATCAAGAAATTGCTAGATCCCGGTGGTGTACTAAATCCTTACAAAGTTACCTCACCGTCGCTCCTATCCTAACTGAGACTAGAAACTTTATTTGTAACATTTATTTAGTTTCTAAAGATCTAATGCAAGAAGACTTAATGTTTAGGTAGAGCACCCTCTTATACTCCGACGATCCTATGAAGTATGAAATATTCAACAATTTTCAATATGCGAAATCTCATGAAACTGCAACATTTTTTTTGAGAAATTTTCAAGTCACTATCTTCCTATTTGAGCATTCTTAACATACAAGGCTTGGGCCTTTCATGGTCAAATATTGCAATTTATGAACAAGTATGAAACGTGATTGTAGATTCACGATGAAGGGTTTTGTAGAACAAAGGTGTTGGTTTCATTGTAATGATGGTGGTTGATGCCCAAAGGGCTCTCCTGGACCACAGGTTAGAGGTTCTAAGTTCTTGTGCCTAATTAGGCTTGTTGATTTGGTTGCAACCATAATGTGGTTCATGGTCAGGTGGATCATTGCGTATAATTACAAAAACAATAAAGAATGGTTCCAATTTAGATGGTGTTTGTAAAATTAAGAAAACTCTTCTTCTTGTGTCAAGTAGGAGTAGTTCATAGTTTGATTACAAAAATGAGCATGTTTACAAAAATCAAGAAAAGAAAATAGTGATTGTTGTTGTATCAAGTAATCTTGGGGGCGTGTGGTTTACAAAAAAGAATTTGGTGGATTTTGAAACCACTAAGTTTGAAAGTATTTAACTTTGAAATTCACAGTGTGCTATATATCAGTCACAACCTCTTAATCAATTCCTTTCGTTCTCTATGTGTGTTTATTTACGGCTACCATCAACACACAACACCGCCTGGATACTGAGCATTGAGCAAGGGAAGATCTGCACAAATTTATACATTGTTTGTTTTGTCCTTGGAAGATCTATTTTATTTTTCTCTCTTATGATAATTTTTGTTACTTGGACATACTTACTGACATACAATATCTGCACAAATTTGTTGCAAAGATTGCTACAGCAGTTGCCGATGAAACACGACTACCATTTGTAACAACCGAAAATAAGTTTGAGGCATTGGTTAGTTTCAGTTTCTTTATGGATGTATTTTACATTGATTTCAGTATAATACCAATACCTATTTATGTCTTTAAGGGTGTTACCAAGAAGAGTCGAGTTGAGTGGCACGATATCGGGGCTTGGGTTGAGAAAATAATATTAGACTTGAGCTGGAACAGTTTTGCTGATGCTTGTATAGTTTTTATTCTAAATGTGATAAAGCTTCAATATGCTACAACTATCACAAATCCCTTTCTTGAAAACGAAGACGAAACTAGTTTAGTTGATCAATTATCACGTATGAATATACGATAAAAATATAACCATCTTATCTTTTAAATTTAGAAGCGTGTTTTTATATTTTTCTATTGGAATATAAGTCTTTATGATAATATCATCCAATTATATAATGTTCATTCTATGTCCATGGAAAGGATTTAAGTAAATCATTGTCAATTTTGTCCTTAGAATTAGAGGTTTATTAACTTCCAAAATACAAACCGTACAAGAATGATAAAAAGAAAGATGTGATATAGACATATAACCCTGATTATTTCTAGGTATATTAAGATCTATTAATACTTACATATTCTGTTAATCTCTTCTATGCGGAGTAAGATAGTTGTGTGTCTCTTATTCTCCTACATTTTAGTTTGTTCATAGCAAAAAGGAGCAGTATGCCATATCAGTTATGTATCTACCAAAACGGTTGACAAACTACTTCTATATATAATACATATTACTTTGTCATGAGGTTGTTCATATGGGATACTACTTGTGTTGCCTATTCATATGTGCTCATGGGTAGATGGGTGGATATATATTACGGCGAGTTTTGTTTATTTGATTTAATCATCCATCTTGATGTCTTTTATTACAGAATTAGAAGACCAGGCCTATGGAGGTAAATTATTGAAGTCATCAATAGAGAAATGGTGGTACATTATATATTGTTGATCTAACTTGTAACACCTCATTTCACTTTTACAAATATTTAACAGAATAAGTAACCAAAAACAGCGGAAGTTTTACTTGTAAATAAACATGTCAAAAATCCCAAAAAAACGGGTCCAAAAATGTCATAACTTATAAGACAAAACCAAGTGAAAATTTGGTTCGCAAACATAACATTCAATAAAGTAATAGTTTTGTAATTGTTTTCAACATCTTCGCCAAAAGCTGAACAGTTCTTGATCCAAGCCATCAAGCAATCCCCTTTCCCTTGTCCTTAGACGAGGTACCTGTAACTGAACANGCTCTATGAATGCATGACATAACCATAAACATACATACAAGATTGAACATGCAACTTGACCAATTACCCAAGGTATGANGCCTCTGAACCCAACTTCCCTAGGGGTATGAATACCTCCATAGGTACTATCATGAATAACACATGCCAATTCCATAACAATAACATATATTTCATGATCACATACATTTCATACGTTGAACGCAGGTTAATGTACTCATCTAACAATGTAGTCTGAAAAGCACAACTTGAGGTCTAAAGCACACGTGGAGTTTCACACACCTAAGACACATATATAACATCCACATAAACATCCTTTCAATAAGGACTCTACACCCGTACCCGAACACATGAGCCGTAGACGTAGCATATCTATCTCAAAGGCTCTCAAATTCTACCTAACATCATTGTTTAACCTCCCAAAGGTAAGACAAGAAAGAAAACCCCCAACCGAACCCGAATGAAAAATTTACATTTTGGGGACAGTGGGATCGGTGGGTTAGGGGCGGGTAGTCACCCGCGGGTGACCCGCCGTTACCCGCAGGTTGAAATCCCTGCGGGTCGACGCCCCTAACAACCATGTACCAAAACCCAATCTTGAATTTCGGCCAAAATGACTAATTTGAGGCATACCAAAGTATTTGTAACCATAAACCAACGTTCTATAATCAATAAACATCAAACAACACTCGATTGGTGATCCAAAGATCATCAATTTATCACTTGCTAAATCCACAACCCTAACCCTTAGAAGAACTTGCAATTTGACACATATAACAATCGTAAACAAGTGATTACCTGCGACAAAATCACCAATTACAAACAACTAGCACCTTGATACGCTTGATTGGACAATCTCCTCCTTGCTTCTTGACTCAAAATCGCCAAAGCCTCTCTTCTCTCTCAGAAATCGACAACTGACAAAAGGAATGGATTTTTGGGCTTCCAATCTACTTAAATACATAACCCTTAACTTTGCATACTGACACCTAGGCCCTCCAACCTGAAATTTACACAAATGACACCGACTTAACTTAATCTTGACATAAGCAGTTAAATAATTAACTTAGGGAAATGGGGCGTTACACAGCTCCTCTATGACCTGATGAAATACCAAAGATCCTATCTCAAGTAACTTTACATACTTAGCAAAATTAAGATGCTTTGAAAACTACAGCGAGTCTGTTCGCTGATAGCTTCACTGCTCAAAGCATACATGCTGATAAAGCATCAGTGACAGCGTGCCTCCCTGAGTCTGTTTAGTGGCAGCTAGAACTGATCACTGCTAAGTATCCTTTTAAAGATAAACAANCAAGCTGACTAGCCTAGCATGATGTTCTGAAGAATACAAGTCACAGCGACTCCCTGATCCTTCCCAAGGATCAACGACTCTAGCTCGCTGATCAGTGACTTGTCCTCTAAGAATTCCAAATTTGTCTTCATACACCTATATGCACAAAAAGGATTTTCCTGCCTTTCTGACAATAGTATAAAAGGGATGTCACTTTACTGTTCACTCCGTACTTATCGCCCATAAGGCAACTGTTCACTATAGGCCATGCATCTACCACGTATGGGCATTACCTCATAGTAAAACAGCACAACAGA
>LUCG01026111.1:0-12194 GCA_001633085.1 Carthamus tinctorius | reverse complement strand
GAGCTTTCCATTTAGGAAGACACTTTTGACATCCATTTGAAACACTTGAAAGTTTTTGTGAGCCGCAAAAGCTAGAAAGAGTCGAATTGCTTTGAGTCTAGCTACAGGGGTAAACGTTTCATCATAGTTTATGCCTTCTTCCTGATAATATCCCTGAGCAATAAGCCTAGCCTTGTTGCGAACAACAGTGCCATGTTCATCGAACTTGTTACAAAAGATCCACTTGGTTATGATAATAGTCCGTTTGCGAGGTCTAGGAGTGAGTTCCCAGACATTGTTTGTGATGAAGTCAGCGAGTTCTTCTTGCATGGCAGCAACCCAATTAGGATCAAGAAGAGATTCTTCTATTTTCTTAGGCTCAATATTAGAAATGAAACCAATAAATAGGCAGATATTATTAGATTGATGTCGAGTCTTGACACCAGAGTTAAGGTTTCCAAGAACTTGATCAATGGGATGATTCTTCGTCCAGCAAAGAGAGGGAGTTGAGAATCAGCTTGAAGAGGCTTGATCGCTGATGACGATGCTTCATTTACTGGAGAATCAGTGATAAGTTCTTGTTGAGAAGCAAATTCAGACTGTTGAGTAAGAGTCTTCATTGCTTGTAGGGGTATTTGAATCAGAAGGGGCAGCTTGAGTATTGGGAACTGCATTGATCACTGATGGTATACGATCAGATGGAGAAGTTGTGGTGTCTTTAAAGCCATCAGGTATTTCTGATGATGTTGATGGATCAGCAATAGGAGGATCAGGGACTTCAAAGTAAGAATTAGCCCATTGATTGTTTTCTTCATTATTGTGATTATGAGAGAATGAAGGACCAGTTTCATCAAACCAAACATGAATAGATTCTTCAATGGTTTGTCTTCTTTTGTTGAACACACGATATGCTCTAGAGATAGAAGAATGTCCAAGGGAGATTCCATCATCTTATTTGGAATCAAATTTCCTAAGATTATCTTTGTTGTTCCAGATGTAACAATTACAACCAAAGATATAAAGATGTTCGATAGAAGGATTTCGATCTCTGAAGAGTTCATACACAATCTTTTTGAATCGCTTGACAATCAGCGATCTGTTCTGAGTGTAGCACGTTGTATTTACAGCTTCAGCCTAAAATTATGTAGCCAGATTGACTTCACTGAGCATAGATCTAGCAGCTTCGATCAGGGTTCTATTTCTTCGTTCAGTGACTCCATTTTGCTGAGGAGTCATAACGGTAGAGAAGTTTTGAGAGATTCCTTTGTCTTCAAAGAAGGTTTCCAGGGTGCTGTTCTTGAATTCAGTACCATGATTACTTCTTATTGATCGAACAGTAAGATTGGTGATTTGNAAAAGGATGATTTCTTCAGGAGCATCACTCTTGGATCTCAGAAAGAAGACCCAGGTGTATCTGGAATACTCATCAACAATGACAAGTGTGTACTTCTTTCCAGTGAGAGATTGGACATTAACAGGTCCAAAGAGATCCATGTGAATCAGTTGGAGAGGAGAGCTTATAGAAAAGACTTGTTTAGNCTTATAGAAGAGACTTGCTTAGATTTGAAACTAGCCCTGGTCTGTTTACCCTTTTCACACGCTGAACAGAGAGAAATCTTTGTAAAGTGGTAATCAGGTAGACCAGTGACCAACTTGCTGATGNGAGCCAGTTCATATCAGGAGAGGCTCGAGAAACAAAGCACACGTTCTCTTTTGAGGTGTTCATGTCTATAGTGTAGACATCAAATCTTCTATCACCTTTGAAAATGACTTTCTTGTGCTTGTTTTTGACTTTCCAGTGCTTCTTAGAGAAGGAGACCTTATGGTCTTTGTCGCACAGCTGATTGATGCTAAGAAGATTGGGCATCAGTCCTTCAACATNCCATAGCCACGAGTTTGGCCTTTATCATTTCCGCCAAAGGTCACTGATGGACCTTTTTCTTCGTGATCAGTGAGGACAGATTTGAAACCAGTCATGTATCGAGGGCATCCACTGTCCAGGTACCAGATGCTCTTATCCTGTATAAAACTAGAGTTAAGTTTTCTTTGGTACCCACTTGACTATGGGTCCAACAGGGTTAGTAGGGTTGGTGGAACCAGTGACAGCCTTATCTGAAGAATCAAATAGTACGACTGAAGTTTTGACTAAAGAATCAGTCTTGACAACCTTCTTTCCTTTGATTGGTTTAGCAGTCTTAGGAAATTTCTTTACCTTGGCTGATATTTCAGCTTTGGTAGCATCATGACACTTACTCGCAATATGGTCATTAAATCCACAGTGATAACATTTGCGATAAAGAAAGCGTTTTGTGGGGTCCTTAACGTTTTTCAATTTTAAGTATGAGGGGCCAGAGCCTAAAATTCCTTTTTCATCAGAGCATGGAGGAATAAGATTCATCTCCTGAGGTCTAGAAATGAGATCAATTTTCAGTCTAGGTGTAGGGTTTTGAACATTCTTTTTAGCACCAGTGACTGAGTATCCACATCCCAAAACCTTTGGGTTCTTATGCTTAGGAGTTTTAGTCTTGGAAGGAGGTTCATCTTTGGCTTTAGCTATAGCTGAAGCACTTTTGCTTTTAGGAGCTCCTTCAGTGTGTGTGTTAGAAGATGAACACTGAGGATCAGAGGGATCAAGGATGTTAGAAACAAACGTTCCAAACTTGAGCATGAAACAATCAGGTTTTGTATAGTTAGAAGAAAAACCAAGACCTGTTTTGATATTTCTAGATCTCCCTGATGCAAGAATTTCATCAACTTTCTTAGAAGCGTCACTCCATCATTTGATGGTGACTTTTTCAGCTTGTGGCTCAGCTAGAGCTTTTTCTCTAGCAGCTATAGCTTGTTCTCTTTCAACACAGAAANGAAGATCAATATTTAGCTTTTCAGCAGAGGTCTTACCATTCAGGGCATTATAGAGATCAAGTGTCAGCAAGTCCAATTGAGTTAGACTTTTTAGAGGAGTGTAAAAGGGAGGTACCTGACTGGAAGATGTAGTCGCTGGAGGAGAAGAAGGTTTAGGTACATCTTCAGGTACCTCATCTATCATAGCCATCAGGGCTACCTTAGGATCATCAATGATAGCCATCAGGGCAGTTTCAGTGTCTTCTTCATCAAATGACTCATCAGAAGAGTCATCAGCCCAATCATGGTCTTCAGCTATCAGACCTCTACCCTTACGCTGAGATTTTATCTTCTTGTATTTTTCTTTCAGCCTTTGATACTTTGGGTCTTTAGAAGAAGAAGTGGAAGTAGAAGGGGCAAGCTGATTCTTTTTGTACCCGCAATCAGTTGCAAAATGTCCTTTCCCCTAACAGTTATAACAGATAGAGGTAGCTTTATCAACAGGGGTTGATTTTGGCTTGTTAGTGATAGATAAAGGTTTTCTCTTTTGAAAATTATTTTTACGAGCAAACCTTTTGAAAGAATTAGTCAGAAGGGCAAGAGAATCATTTAATTCATTGTCACTATCAGACATCACTTTAGAGTCAGAAGAATCTAACTCAGTGATAGTCATCGATGAGACAGGAACAGAAGGAACTGACTCAGTGACTAAAGCAAGAGAGGTGCTTTTGGAGTCTTTAGTATCTCTTATGAGATTCTTCTTTAGTTTCTCCTGTTGCTCTCGGTTAAGAAGAATATCGTACAACCCACTTAAAGTGAATGTCTTTATATCCTTGGACATAGCAAGACATGCCGTGTACATTTCCCAATGTTCAGGAAGAGATTCCATGAACTTGGTAATCACCTCAGAGTTAGAATATACTGTACCAATAGTCTTCAAGTCAATGAGCAGACGGTTGAACCTCTGATGTGTCTAAGAGAGAGTTTCACCCTTAAGATGGATGAAAGTTTCATACTGACGAACTAGGAAGATTTTCCTTGATTCAATGTGAACAGAAGTGCCCTCATACTGAACACATAGAGTGTCCCAAATTTCTTTAGAAGCCCTCGGATGACAAATAGAGTGGAAGACGTCATCAGGTAGAGACATGGAGATGAGAGACCTTGCTTTGGTGTCGATGTTGACAAGACGTCTATCTTCATCAGACCAGTTGGGAATAGGTTTCTCGATTTCACGAGCAGGGTTAGCGGGTTCAGTGGCAGTGGCAGGGACAGCGAGTACAGTTTGAGTGGGGATGAAAGGTCCATTTAGTAAGAAGTATGGAATTTGAGGATCAGATCCAGCAAGAAAAAGTTCCATTTTGGTTTTCCAGGGATGGAAGTTATCCTTGTTGAACCTAGGTGGTTTGGCAAGAGAGCTTGTGCCGAAGTAGTTATCCTTACCAGCTTGAATAGCCATATAAGGTGAAAAGAAGGATCACAAGAGTTTTCTAAGAAAGGAAAGAACTTGAACACACACTGATACCACTTGTTGGTCCCAAAGGGTAGCCTTCAAGTAGTAAGGAATTGTAGAATGGGGGGTTGAATACAACTAGACACTAGGTTTCACTTTTAAATTCTTTGTTTATTAATAAACTGAATTTACAAGATTGTTACGGAAATAGAAAAGGAAAAATNCACTAAGCTTTCACTAATGCACTAGTGAGAAAGATAGAAAGAAATAAGAAGAGAGGTTTCAGCAGATAGAGATCTTGGGTGTGTTTGAAGAACAACACTTGCATATCTATTTATACTGCATGCATTAAATGCATGGTATGGTCACTTTTACACGTGTTGTGTATCTAGTGGGCCAAGTGTACTATTTGCTATTTTTAAATACTCATGCGTGAAAAGGCATAGTGGGTAAAAACCAAACAGTTGCNAACGTCCCTTTTGTACTATGTCAGAAAAAGCATGGTAAACCTCTACGTGCATTAAAGATGATAAGACAAATGATCTTCATCAGGTACACGCCTCTGATCAGTGGCACAAAGTCGCTGGTCTTTGGAGACATCGGAGAGTCACTGAGGCGAAGTCCCTGTTGAGTGTCAGCATGTTGTGGTTAGGTAGCTATCACTGAAATCCGTCTTTAGATCACGAGCGACCATGACTCTATCATCAACTATTTCTTCGACATCGCTGATGATTCTTTGTAGCTTGACTTCTTTGTCTTGGGGATCGATACTTCATTCTCATGTATATTCTACATTAGAGTCGCTGAACAGACTCAACGAGCCATCTGATATGAATACTAACTATTACAATAATTTACTTGATAATAGAATAATCAGAGACAATAATCTCGGTGATAATTCCTCAAGGTTGAGTATGAATAAAGTATCTACACTAAGTAGGATCAGGGTCATCATTATTTCATCATTCCTAGGAGAGCTTTGATCAACAGTTAAGAACACAGATTCAGGAAATTGATTGCGTTGTTAAAAGAAATTTGCTTGAACAAAGAGATAATTGAACTAATTGAAAACCTGAATCAGGAAATCGTTCGTTCAAATCCTCATGGAGGAAGTCAAATAGTTGATCTTCATCCAAATTAACATCACCGGCTTCAAACGCAGAAGAATCCATCAAAAATTAAGATCAAGAAAGAAGGACAAAAAGCGATCACAACCCCTAGAAATCAGACGAAGAAGAAGGAAAACATTCGATTTGAAGAAGTACAGTTTACGCAACTAATGAGATAAAGAAACTGATTTATAAAATCAATAGAATCTAAAACAAATAATGAGACTGAATTATAAATAATAAAAAAGGAAAAGATTTTAGTAAACAAAAAATAATAATATGGATATTCTTGCCAAAAAGATCAGGATACCCTTTTTTATTTAGAACAATGAAAAACAAGGTTTTAATCTAAGCCATTGGATTAAAATTGATTGATGGTATAAGATTGGTTCTCAAGTTTACCAAAAATAAATGGTTTTCATTTGAAGGGAAGTTCATTTGTAAACCCAAAAAAATGGTGTAAACCGTATAAACTCATGGTTGCATACGTAAATCAATGAAAAATCTTTTGTGGAGTTGTTTAATATGATGAAAATGTTTCATATACTAAATTTTTTAATGAAATTGTTTCATATGAAGATGTTTTTTACGTAGAAATGAAAAAGTTTCACAGGAATAAGGAAAAGGTTTCATATGAATAAATAAACAATTTCATCAAAAATTGAAGTTTATGAAACATTTTCATCATATTAAATAACTCCATGAACCAATTTCATTGATTTAATCTATGCAACCATGAGTTTACACCATTTTTTAGGTTTAGAAATGAACTTCCCTCTATATATGTATATATGCATGTTTATGCTTTATATATACTATTCGTAGGAAAATTAGGGGATGAAATTTTGGAAGTCATGTGACATTTGTATGTCCGCCAAGTGTTTGTGAAAATGCCTGTGGTTGAGCTTTTAATTTCCTCTTTTTTTGTTTCCATTTTACAGACGTTAAATTAAAAAAAAGATCGATGGCAGTTCCCTTAAACCCTCTGTACGATGTTTCGTTTTTGAACCTTATACATGACGTTTGCAACCAAATCAAAACCACTATGGGATACGACTTCGATCACAACTGCTGGAGTCGATTTGCAAAAAAAAAAACTCTCAGAAATGAACTCGGCTTCCATCGATACTGAGACTTGTATGGAGTCGAATTATGTTAAGGTAATTTATTATTTCTATTGGTAAATTCATGCTCAAATCTTCAAAACTATAATCAACTAGCATTATACCCCGTCTGTTGGTCGGGTATACAACATGAGGTTATAAGGTAAAGCACAACATCTTACTTATTGAACTTGTGCTTGCAATGTATCTAATTAAACCGTTGTTGAATTCTTGATTTTGCTATATGATGGGACTAACACCAAGCCCTTTTGAAATAAGACATTATGGCTTGCGAGAATGTAAATACAAATGAAATCATTAATAAGGAACACTCAAGTGATTAAGGCAAAATCCATTCCAGTGCTTAACCTAGTAAAGCCGTGAAAGCAAGGGACATATCAGAGTAACCAAAACCATGGGACTTAAAGATCAACAAAATAGCAGCCATGGTAATAAGTCTTATCCTAATATCAACAACTCCAATCCAACAAAACTTTAATGAAACCAACAGCCAAACAAACTTTGATAAGGAATCAAATATAGATCAACCAAATACATGTAAAATGACCAAAAAGCTAATAAGTTGTTTCAAATAAGTTAATAAGGTAGAAATAAATAACTTATAGTTTTTTTTTTTTGTAAAAATGCTTATCAACTTATGCGGTGTTAAGTTTAACTTTCAGCACATCCTTCGTCGCTGCAATACAACATCAAAAATTTGTCAGCATTGTAATGCAAATCCATCTGAAGTTCAAATTTTGAGTATAATTTCAGCTGACCTTTTAAGGTCGGCCAATGGTGTTTGCTAACTTTGATTTTTTTAATTTATATTGGCCAAACATTTAGGAGGATACTTGACGAACATTTGTTTTTCATTGCAAATTGGAGAGGGAAACACCATAAACAAAGTTAATGGGAAGAGATGACAGACACGACACCTGTGTAAACACCAGAAATCACATAACAAAAGCCTGTTGGAAGATTTTTATAGAAACGCCCATTTTCTTTAAGCAAAATGTTAAACCCTTTACCACATGAACAACACAATTGGAATCTTAATCCACCACCACAAAAATGCAGCAGCAGGATCGTAAGCGTGATAGTGGTCGAATTGTCGGGTTCAAGTCTGAAACGGTAGGTAGACGTTGGTGAGATTAGGTGCAGTAACTTTGCGTTTAGTATTTTGCTGCAGTAACTGTTTCTGGTAGCTGTAGTTTCTTCATCTTTGGTTGGGGTATGTTCCGTTAACTCGTTAAGCTGCACAGATGGGCTTTGATTGGGTGGTTTAACCCTCATAAACTTCCCGATCCGCTGTGTTGTACTGCAGTTTCATTGCTGCGGCTTGTACTTTTGTGTTTTGTTTGTTGATGTCCATAGTTACAGCTTTTTATTTCTATTTGGTTCGTTGCTTATCGCAGCTGTTGTAGCCTGCCTTTTGGTGTAATTGTTGGCTTGCTTGGTATAATAAAATCACCTGTTGTTCAAAAAAGAATTGATCAAGTGATGAAAACAAGTATGCTTTTGATCGGGAATAAAGAATATACAAGTGTTTTGATCAATTGAGATTGATTGTATACATCTTGTGTGATCTGTAGAATCCGCAAGTGCATCTGCAACATTCTTCATTATCACCAATTGAATACCGAAATCTGCTTTCCAGGATCTACGTTATCAACCCAAAGTTCCCAAGAAAGGCCGGCAAGCGTACGAGAACAATAGGCAGTTATTCTAGAACAATGAATTCTCTCAATCAATTAATTCGCTGAGGGAGGGGGTGGATTCAATTTATGGGACTGATTTGGAGTCAGAACTAGCCAGAATTCTTGGTCTTTTGCATGACGCCGGGAATCTGACCGATACTGCTATGAGACATGTAAGTGAACTTCTTAGACGTCATGAAGAGAAGCTATTGTCTTTCTAAAGAAGAATAGGGAGGTTGACCAGCTGAATATGGTCCGCGATCTTCTTGATCCTTGACATTGTAACCAAACAATTTGTCTTACAAAATCCATAAAAAGTTAGCAAAGTCCACAAAAAAGTAAACAAAATATCTTAATAAAACACTAAAAAAATTCAAAACTTAAAAAACCATACATGAATTTGAATTTTAAAGCTTCATTGGTGAGTCCATTCAGACTTTTGGAGTAAACAAAGTCCATGAAAAGTAAATGAAGTTCATAATAAAAGTTAACAAAGTCCAGAAAAAGTAAAATTTTAAGGTTTCCTATTGACTCTCTAAATTTTTATTTTCAAGGTTTTCTATTGGGGGTTATCTTCATATTTGGAGAAAACCGCTTCTGTCTCATACTTTCTACATTTTGGAGATAGTTTTAAGGACGTTGTTGGAGTAAAATAATAGCTCAAAATCCTCATGTCCTTTATTTTTTTCATTTTGGAGAAGCTGTAGAAGATAGTTTTAAACTTGTAAAATAAAGTATCTATCATACTTCTTGAGGTCAAGGGTTCGATCCTTGCACTACTCAATATTTGATTGGTACCCCCTTTCCAAAAAAATATTTGATTGGTACCTCCACCTCGCAAATGCCTATGGGGCTCGTAGTTTGTGGACTTATTTGGAAGATACGATCCTGGGTTTAATTCCAACCGGCTGCAGGAGACCGGGACAGAGGGTTGCCAGGGACGCGCTCATGGAGGTAGAGTGGCGTCGGTCCAATGGCGCCGGAGGGCAGAACACACTTTTTGGAAGTATATATCATACTTCTATACTTCTTCATAATGCTTTCTGATTAATATCACATATATATAGAGTTGATTTATTTTACAAACTCAATATTTTGTACAAACTTTGTAAACCATGTGTCAACCAATCACAATCCATTGATGCATAATTATAAAAGTTAATTTCCATTAATTTGTTCTATTTTTGGATGAGATTAATTTTGAACCTAATTCCCTAATTTTAAGCAATAAATCTTGTCCATTGATATTTCTAATCAACGGTTTAGATGAGTTTGCATAGTTTACACAAATTACTCAGTTTGTAAAATAAGGAGACTCTATCAAATAATACTTGGTTATATTTAAAATGTATGTGTTTTTCATCAAAACTTGAGAATGTAAAACTAAAATATCAGTATTTTGTTTAATATTAGAATTTATCAGCTTATTTTTTGGCTAATGGAAGCAAGAATCTTTCACAAGCTTTTATAGTGTTGATTGACATGTGCAATCCTTTTACCTTTTAAATTTGTATATTTATAATATTATATAAATACAATTTATTTATAAAATTATCTTTTGAAAATTCAAAATTCTTATCGATTGTACTATTGTCTAATTCTTAAACCTACTATCAATTTCATTAATTCTCACAATCAATTGAATTCATAATCAAAATCGATCAAGCGTATATATTTTTTGCACTATGATTATACCCAAACGCGACCGTAAACTAGAAATCTAATCAACCCGAATCCGAAACAAACCAAAATCCGAAACCCAAAGTTTGGGGCTACATATCCGAAATCCGATTGGGTTTTTGATTTATCCGCCCGAACCCGCTTGATCCGCCCGATACACATACGAGAGAATTAGATTGTGAATTTTAATATATGCGTGTGAAAACTTTAGTTGGCAATAACTTTTTGTTAAGTTGTTTTTAACCGGTAAAAATTTAGGCTTGTTTTTTAATTATTATGAGTTTATACTACTCTTAGAATCAGTGGATGGTTTGTTTGGCTATTAGCTTTATACTTTTAAGGAACATTTGATCTAATGGAATGAGTTTGAGTGATTCGGACTTGAAAATATTTGAAATCTTTGATGATGTATATGGTTTGTAGGATTTGAAATGGAAATGAATTACAATTACATCTTTTATAAAAATAAATTATAAATAATCATAAATTAAATTAAATTATATAAAATAAATGTTTTTAACATATTTTAAAACGTTATTAACACAAACCCTACAAAGTTCCACGAAATACCAACAACCCCTTGTGGGATTTCTAAATGTCATGTTTGTGGGATTGCAATAAAATCCCGAGATTTCAAGTCTAAGCGACCCTTCAAACCAAACGTGTAATAGAAATGTTGCAATGCAGTTGAATTTGAAATAACTCGAAATCCTATCCTATCTAACCTTACAAACCATGGGATCTTATGAAATCAGTCAAAGTACACGCAAATGGTCCAAAGTCCTATAAACCAAATGGGACCTTATGAAATCACGCAAATGGTCCTAAGTCTTACAAACCAAATGGGACCTTATGATATCAGTCAAAGTACATACAAATAGTCCAAACATCTACGGTTACCAAATTTGTAAATTAATGACCATATGCTTGGTCGTTAATAGTCAAAGTGTACGTTGAAATAGTGACCAAACACTCGTGACAAAATGGTTGTTAACCACCATAGCATCTCCAATGTAAGGTTCTTATTAGCAAAAGGTGAAGTAACTTATAGGAACTATCATTTTAAAAGGGTTCTTGTGAAAATGTGATCCTCTGTAGGTACTTAAAAGAACCTTGGTTCTTACAAAGTGAGAAAGTAATATTTTCCTAGTTTTTATTTTATCCTGGCTCTATAATTATTGTTGCTGCTGAAAAAAAAAACTCGATAAGATCCATAAAAATGAGGTTTTGTTAAGAGCTAACATTGTGGACTTTTCGGAGAATTTTTAATTTGATGAGTTAGAGATGAGGTGGCAACCAAAAATGCAAAAAGAAGGTTTTGATAAGCAAAAAGTGAAATAGTTTGTAGAAACTACCGTTATGGAGAGTTTTATAAGAACCTCATTCTCTTTGAAGTTAGTTCTTATACAAGAACCTTGGTTCTTATATTGAAGTTGTTGTTAAAGTTTGGTATTGAATAATTGCAAAAACGAAATAACCAAAATCGCTCTTTGATTAATATGAGAAAATTACTCAAAACTCAGGTGTTTACAATGTCTCTCAATTGATCATAACTCGACCTAAGACAATGTATTTATAGAACCTAATAACCGACTCGTATTAGATTACAATTAAGAAACAATTACAATTAGGAAAGTATGAACCAACCTATCATTATTTCCATAATTTTGATTGCTTCCATAATCTTGATTGTTTCCATAATCTTGATTGCTTGGACCCCAAGACTTAGGATTCCAACAATCACCCCCGAATCTCTAAGTCCTTCTAGAGATGTCTTCGACCTCGATCAAGCTCCGCATTTCCTTGAACTTGGTTCGAGCTAGTAGTTTAGTAAGAATGTCCGCCTTTTGTTCTTCACCGGGAATATACTCCACCTCTACTTGTTTGTTTTCAACACAATTACGAATAAAGTGAAACCTTGTGTGAATGTGTTTACTCCTTCCATGAAAAACGAGATTCTTCGTTAGTTCAATAGCCGACTTGTTATCAACTTTTAAAACCACCTTCTCTTGCGCTTTATTCATGATTTCTCATAGCAAATCTTGAAGCCATATTGCCTGACTAGCAGTCGCGGTGGCCGCCATGAACTCCGCCTCGTAGGATGATAAAGCAACAGTATCTTGCTTTTGCAAACACCATGTTATCGGGGATGACTCGTAGTAGAAAATATGACCGGTTGTGCTTTTTCCGTCATCCGGGTCAACATTGTGACTACTATCACTATAACCAATGAGTCGGTTGTGTCTCATCCTCTCGTACTTGATTTCGTATCCTGTTGTTCCTCGTAAGTACCTTAGGATGTGTTTGATTGCACCGCCATGTGACTCTC
>LUCG01026093.1:0-21901 GCA_001633085.1 Carthamus tinctorius | reverse complement strand
GTATTTTGGACGAGCTTCCGCTTTAAACGATTTTTGTCAAATTATAGGTTTTGGTTACTTGATCTTGTTGGGTTTGAATCTTTTGGATAATGGGTGTTACACCTACACAATATCATGCACAACCAAATCAATTTACAACCCCCAAATGGGTTCTAAATTCTACTCGACCCCTTATCGAAATGACAAGGCAAATCAATCCCAAATTCTACCGAACTTTCCCAAATATCCTATTTCAACATCCCTTAGGGGAGTACATACGAGAAAACCCCAAACGAGACTGTTTACCCGAAAGTGAAACGCACAATCAGTATAAACGGCGACCTATCAATGGGTTCTTACCTACGGGTAACCCGCCGATGGCACTGTTCGTTTCCCCCTCGCGGGTCACGACCAAAATCAAGGGTTTTTCACCCACGGCTCCATATTCGACTCATTCTACTGCAATACATGATTATACTTCATTCCCAATCGATATATATATATATAACCACAACGACATGGGATTACTACCCACTAACACCCAATTTGGTGTTCAAACGATTATCAAAACATAAACCAAACCCTAACTCCCAATCTAGACTTAATCTTAACGATAACATGGATAGAATTTATACCTTAAGAGATTCCTCGCAATCACTTGAATCTCTTACGATTTCCTTCACGAATCGAACACGCACCCCAATCAAATCTCCGAAACATCAAAATTCGACTTTTGGAATTTCCAGCAACTTCGAACGGTTGCTGCTTCTTCTAGGGAGCTCCAATGCCTAATCCCTCCGGTCAGATTGAAGAACCATGAGTCGTGAATCTACTGCCTAAATTTCACAACGATCCAACGGTCAACGAGGGAGAACGAGCCGATCGCCCACGACTGCGCAATCGTGACGAAAATCCGAATTTTCTCTCTTTTCTCTCTAAAACGTCTATGAACAAAAGAGAGGAAAAGTGGGGCTTTGAACCCTAAATATCTGATTTCTAAAGATACCAAGAAGCCCCCGAAGTCTCCACAATTTAACATAAGAGACCTGCAAATTAATTTGACCATTAATAACGCTAACAAAGTGAAAAACGGAAAATGGGGCGTTACAGCTACTCCGATCGAGCTAACAGCAATAACACACCCATCAGTACCGAAACCCTCTACCAGCCCAACAGATGTGATCCCTCACTCCGAAGATCAACCCTTCAGCTGATTTATAAAACCCCGGACAGCCACGCGAACCAGTCTATTTGAACACCCTTAGATCTTTTGCTAATCCATTCAAAAGCTATTCTTTGCCATTCAAAGAAACACTCCACCAGGCTATTTTTCTTATTTTCAAACACTAACCGATTCCGTTGTGACCACACCAAGTAAAGGAAAACCCATTTTACCCCGACCCACCACGCTTTGTTTTTATGGGTTCTTATGAGATCAGCATCCTCTTGGAGCAACTGTGCCACCGAATCAATTCCAAACACCGATTTGTTCCACCAATTCCCTACCCAAAACCAAAGACTTTTAACCTTTCCACAATTAACAAACACATGGTCTAGATCTTCGACCTCCTCACCACACCTAGGACATAAAATCGAATCAAGGTCGATACCCATTTTATCTAAGACAACTCTAGTCGGGATTCTACCAAGCTTAAGTCTCCACCGGAACACATTAACTTTCTTTGGGAGAAAAGAAGCCCACAACGTCCCCCATCTCCTCCACCCGCGCCATCTAAATCCGCCAAGATTTGTCTAAGCCTATGAACGGAGAACCCTTTGTCCATATCAAACTCCCCATCCCTATGATTCACTCTTTCCTCTAACCGGTTTCCAACCTAACAACCTCCTTTCTAAATCTACGAGCTCCCCCAACATCCTACCTCTTGGAACACGGCGCCAAGACCACCTCCACGACCACCTATCCCCCACCCACTCCCCTTGCTCCAAAATAGACACGTTTACATCTGACGCCAGACGACTAATCCTAGGGAAATCGAGTTAACCAACAATCCTTCCAAAAGCGGGTCTTCCCACCATCCCCAACTAATTTACAAAACGACCCCTAGAAATTCAATCCCGACCCATCCAAACATGACCCCACCCCTATAATATTTTTCCAAACCGAACCCCAACCACCCCGATAAGCACTCTCCCTTACTCCGAAACCCCCTCCTCACCGTAGATATTCCTAATAACTCTACCCCGAAAAGAAGCCCCATCCACCCGAAAACGCCACCACCACTTTGCTAGTAAAGCGCGATTCGTATCTTTAAGGCNCCCAAAAAAAAAAAGTTTTTCCGAAGTCTCTCCATCTCACCAATCACACCACTTGGGGCACGAAACAAGGACAAAAAAATATAGCGGTGTACTTCCTAGAAACGATTTAACAAGAGTAAGTCTTCCTCCGAAAGAGATAACCCTTGCTTTCCACGAAGCTAATTTCAATCTTACTTTCTCCACAACCGGTTTCCAAACACTCTTTCTATGCATCGATGCTCCCACCGGTGATCCGAGATACGTGAAAGGAAAGGAACCTCCAACACACCCGGCGCCCCTTGCCCAATCTTGAACTTCCTCATCATGGACCCCCACACGTAAGACTCTTGAAATTTCAAGAAATATTTGGAATTAACTGTAATAGTCTCTTTATATATTATATAAAGAGACTATTACAGTTAATTCCAAATAATTCTTGAAATTTCAAGAGTCTTACGTTTAATCATCAAATCAAAACTTTTTATTATGGTCGGTTAAACGTTATAAGTTTCAAGAGTCTTAGGTCTTACTTTTAATCGTCAAATCAAATGTTATGAGTTTGAAGATTAACTATCGATCGAATCTTTTTCAATTTTTTTGATCAATTGACCTTGAATTTTATACATAAAATTCAATCATTTAGATACAATTTATTATGGTCGGGTTATTGATACGGTAATTTGACATATCTAGTAAAAAACAATAATTTTAATTTGAGAACACGATTTACCTGATCTGATCTGATCTGATCTGATTCCTTGTTAGATTGGATGAATCGAGAGGTTATAATCTTTAAATTTTTTAAACCTGTTAAAGAAAAAAAAAACTATCCTAAACTAAATTGCAGCCTATTCCACCACGATCCCCCCCCACGCTGCTCAATCCTACACCGTCGGTTGCCACCACAGCCTCCCCTCGCCGCCGTCGTCTGAAGCAAATCTGCTACTACTCGACTGCTCTCTTCTTCAATCTGCTTGCTACTCGATCTCTCCAATCGATTTCTTTCCGTATGCATTAATGATGCCTTTTATTCACCTTGCTTACCTAATCAAGTGTAGTAATGCTTTGCCTTTTTGTAGATCTTTTGCTGGATGAAGTTGCGGTTGATTTGATCCGATTGATGTTGAATGTGGTAGAAGAGCTCTAAGCATGGAGAACGATGTTCACCGGTCGGTGTCTTTACGGGCCAGCCGTAGGCCTGACCGTTTTTATAGTAACTTCCAGATCAAAGGTAATCTATGAATTCCTGTTGTTATCTAGTCAGTAATTATATATTCATAATACTTAACAATGATTAAAATTCAATGCTTTCGATCAAAGTAACAGCCTCTTCACAAAATGTTGCATTTAAAGACATCATTCTCTATGATTTTCTCCTGTATCAACCATTTACCTATGATTTCTTCTCATCGCTTATGTCTCTAGCTTCTTAACAAAACAAGGCATGTGTCAAAAAGTTAGAATTTAGTATCATCTTTGAGGCTTCGACTTAACAAACTTATAGTAAGTTAGTAACATTATTATTAGCATTGAGCCAACTTAGAAGAATAGACAGACCATTCTAGTTTGTAGACAGCCTTTGTTAATATATTAGCAACATCTCTATATATGTGATTGATTGACCATGGTGTCACCTAATACAATCTAAATAATTGAACAAAACACTAACTCCATTGACGCCCTAATGCTAAGTAAGAACTACATGGGTGAACTCAGGAACCTTAGTTGAGCTATATATAACACTCAAGATGGCAAGCTTCAAAAGTGATCTTTAAGGGCTACCATACCTTACTTTCATTCAAGGTTCAAGGCATAAAGGCACTTGGTCCCTCTAGTCTCGAGGGCAACGGTCATTTGCAGAAAATCGTTGTCAGGACCGCGATTTGAAATCACTGTTTTTGTGTTGGTAAAGCAGATCTATAGCGTCCAAAAAACTAACAGAACATCTGCTTGCTTACTTCCCACCATTGTTTATTTCAAAAATCCAAACAAACATCCACATAGTGACATAGGCTAGTAGCTAAACATCAACCAAAGTGGTGTCCAACCATTAACACCAGTTTTAGAAAACACTAAGACACTGAGTTCAACTCGAAATCCTGAA
This sequence comes from Carthamus tinctorius, assembly GCA_001633085.1. Lineage (NCBI taxonomy): Eukaryota > Viridiplantae > Streptophyta > Magnoliopsida > Asterales > Asteraceae > Carthamus > Carthamus tinctorius. The sequence goes on along the minus strand of LUCG01026093.1, from coordinate 17,562 downwards.
TGGGAGCAGAGAAGATGATTTGATCAATAACTTAGATACTTGAGTGATGGACACGAGCACAAACAAAGTCGTGAAACAATGCATGGGTTTGCTTGAGAAACATCAAAGAAAAAAAAAGGTTACTGCTTTTTTATATTTATTTATCATTGTTTTTGTTATCTATTTGGTTTTCTTTCCTACACCAAAACTTTGCTTCTGTCTTATATTAAAGAAAAGAAGTTGACAATCGGGTTGCGCCTTAAGTAGACGAACGAGTCCTTTGATATAAGCGAACACCCTTAAACAAGGCAGGGTTCTAATTCGTTCCAATTCCTTGAATAATATAACGCAAGGGAAGACGCATTGAGATATATACCTCCACATCGAAGAACTCATTTTGTTTCGAATTATGCTTATAAGTTATAACCTTTCGATGGTTGACACCAATTTAGGACTCATCCCCTGTTGGGTCTCTAGATAGAAGAAAGTTCTTGAGTGCACTTGACATGATCCCAAATGTGCATACAAAAATCCTACCTCCAAATTTCTAATACTAATTCTAAAAAATAATCAATTTAGTGTAATTTAGCCCTAAAACATGAGATTTCACCAAAGGATTCCAATAATATCTTAAATTGAGGTAGCTATTGTGATGATATTTGAAGAAAATACATACTATTAACTGCAAGCAAGTAATTATTGCAGATAACAAGTTAACCTACTACAAATTTAAAAGCAAAATTCAATTAACCTAATCAAATTAATGAAGCAAATTTACCAATTGATTAAGGTTTCTATAAACCCCCAAACTACATAAAACCCTAATTCTCAAAATAAAAAGAAGAAACAAAGTTATGCTAGAGAGCTGGCATAAAAAGGAATCAGAGCAAGATCGTATAAAATTAGGTAAATTCGATTCAAAATAATTGGAAAGAGGAAAGACTGTTTGTTTTTGTAACGTCTGATATCTGAAATCATCTACCAATCCTCTTATCAAATGGTACTTGCAGAATCATGGTGTTTAGATTATGCTTGTTTCAATGTTTGCAAGTAGATCCCATAAAAAAACCCATCAAAACCGATCCCATAGTGGTTCCAAACAGCAATAAAAATTACAGCTTAATCCTACCTTATTCCATCTCCATACAATCCTCTTTATCTTCCCTATAAGTTCATCCACTCTTAAGCCCTTCCATATACCAATTAGAGACTGGACCACAAAGATCAAATGCAGATTTGCAAAAATGGTATCCCATCTTATACCTCCAAATTTGACACCATAGCTGCCAATCAAATGCCAAAATAGGATGGCAATATGGTCATAGGCCATTGCCAAGAACTTTAGGAGCAGCAGCCAAATAGAGACCAAAATGACAATCAAACTAAATAGAGACCGATACCAGCTTCAAAATTGAACCTCCAACGGATAACATCCAATTTGAGCATCCAAAAGGTCCAAAGAAAAATTTGCAAAAAATATAGTTCCAAAGCTACAGATCCCAAACTGATAAAAGTTGCAGACCAGGCTAAAAAACTGGACCAAAACCCACTAAGAACCAGAGAGGATTAGTAGTATGGATTTTCTGCACAACTCTGGGACTGAACAAAGACCACAAGTAGCTTTCAAAAAGGCCATCCAAGGGATCAGTAGGGAAATTTGCAGAATGGTCATAGGCCATTGCAAAAAAAACCATTCCAGGCCTGATATGAATGGACTAAAAACCTAAACAGCACAAAATCTCCATGAAGTCCAGATAGCAAAACAGTTCATATTACAAAATTGCTTACAGTTGTAGGTTCTTGAGAAAGAAGATGAACAATTGGTTGTATCTAAGAGAAGAGACGATAAATCGATGCGAACACCGGAAAAGCCACAGAAAAAACCACAAGACAAGCAGAAAAAACACGTCCCACACCAACGAAATCAACAGAAAGCCATTGGATTTGATCAAACCTGGAAATCGATTGCATTTGATCTCGATTTGGAATTTGAGAGGCGATCTTGAGAAGGAGACGATTGTGAATTGAGCGGCGATTAAGAGCTTAGGTTACCTCTTGTATTTTCAGATGCATTTCAGTGTTAAACAGGTCTGAACACTGATAAAAAACAAATACTCTGAATATCCAAAAGTCTGACCGAATCAGACTTCAGATGTATTAAGAGAAAATCTTAAAAAAACAAACAACCCCTAAGAATTCCGATTGAATGTTTATCATAAATTTATCCTTTTTTGGTAACCAAAACTGATGTTGAAGTTGGAGCCATCAAACAAATGAAATTGATTTGAGTAGCAGCTGGAAGTTAAGAGTAGTGTGTTAATTTGGTGCTTATTTGAAGTTGGAGCCATCAAACAAATGAAATTGATTTGAGTAGCAGCTGGAAGTTAAGAGTAGTGTGTTAATTTGGTGCTTATTTTGTATAACGTGAAGCATACAACATGGCAACTTGGACACTTGGTATGTAATCTGCACCTTGACACCATTCAACTTGCTGAGGTTCATATTAATTAAGATGTTTTGTACAAGAGTTGGCTGGAATTTGATGTGAACTTTCGAGGCTAGTGTCATTTGACTGGATGGTGATGCACTATAAATCATTTGGGATGTGGAATCTAGTGATAGAAGTTAAAAAGTGGGTCATCATTTTTAGGCACGTATTTTGTTCAAACCTTGAGTAGGCTAAACTTTCATGTCAATTACTTGAGCAGTGCAACAAAAGAAAATGTGATTAATTTTATGGTATTACTATGTAATGCATTATGTAATCAGAGGATTAAGATATTCAGGTGATAAAGGTTGCGATTTTATTGCATAGCTTGGTGTGTTTAGCACACAAACATTAAAGTGATATTGTTATGACTAGTTATGGTGTTTTGAACTTTTGATAGGTGCTGATGGTTTCTTTGATGCAGACAAATCATCCCCAGACTACCCTATTAAAGTTATCTGGAAAAGAGGATTTGTTCGTTTGCTCTTAGTGGGTGGCATTCTATGGATGCTGCTGATACTAGCGGTACTATTGTTCCATATATGGACTTGTCAATCTTCAGTTGTTTTCGTTTCAGGTACTGGAACTTTTTGCAAGCTATTTTATAATGATTCTCCTTTCGTGTTTCAAAAGGCTGTTTTAGTGTGTATATATATATATATTTTTTTTATTTTCACTATTTCGGTTTCTGTTGTCCATCATTTACATGCATACCACTATTGACTTCAACTACTCAAATAATGATGTAATCACATAATTGTATGAAGCTAGTAACCGTATTATTATTAAGTGGTCTGTTCTTTTTCTTATTGTTTTTAGAATGTAGGTTCATGTAATGAAACTAAACTCTTGTTTGATGTTTGCTTTTCGGTGATGTGAAGTTGTGAACCACTCAATCTCATATATGGGATCCAATGAGTTATACTGCCTTTACGTGAAATTTTTTTTGTTCAACTTTCAACATCTGAATGATTTTAAATATCGAGTTAAAGCAAAATAGAAGAGTATCAATCTCAATATTGGTAGCTCATGCTTAGTGATGTCAATTGGACATACATACACATATACATATGTGTATGTATATACACACTCAAGACATGAGCTCTTATATCTTTTTCCTAGCAACCTTTTATGGGTTCTTTAGTTTAATATTTCGTCTAGGTACATAATTTATTCTTCTTTATGACCTGGTGTATTGGCTATGTTGGTTTGAGTGTAATTCTCTTGGGAAAAGTTTATGAAACGGAAACTAGTTGTTACTCTTGTTCGTCTTTTGAATTTCATGCTAAATGTAACTTATATGGGCCAGGAATTAAATGATCTAATTCACTAAATAATGAAATTTAAGATGTATAATACTTCCCCTCAAATTCCATCCAAACGAGCGCTACATTATGCCACTGGGAATGGAACAACTTTGATTAATTTTTGAAGAACTCTTGCATTATATCTGAGCAGCTTCTAGAAAGTCCTGGGAGGAAATTATAGCTTAGATAGTTATCAAGGAGAGAAAAGTTGCACTGCTCCGAGAGGGTTTTAATAGTCGTGTTAGGTAATGTTAGCATAGGCTTTCCTGTCTAAAACTCTAAAATAGATAAAACTTTACTGGTTTTTATGTTGTATGCTAATTGGCTGCAATTTTATATAACTGATCTATCATACTTGTTTTTGCTACTATGCAGCTATTTGTAACAAAGATAGCACAGTCTTTCACATGCTACACACCATGGGGATGGTAACACCACCACATCGTAAGGCTGCTATACAATATCTTTGTTGAAAACTGTTAATTATCAGGGTGAGCTTGATGTAGTTCTGTAATATGTGTTAGGTTGTTCTATTCCCCTGGCTAATGACCCAGAAAAAGTAGTTATTCCAGAGAAAAGATCTCCTTCAAAGTTTGTTCAAAGTTTATCCTACTTTGAGGAGGATGATGCAAACACAAATGGATCAGAGTCTTCTCCACTATTTGGAGGGCATCAAAGCTGGAAACAAAGAGAAGAGAGTTTTAAGCTAAAATCAAGCATGAAGGTAAATAATCTGTTTGATTTTCGTTCTTGTTCATTTTGTGTGTAGGTGCTGTGTATATTGTGCTGAAATCCTGTTTGAATATAAGGTCACAACTCACAATGAACATTCATGATTCAGCCCCTACACTATGAACTGAAACATGTGTTTTGGTTTAATGAAATTGGGCCAAACTTCAACTAAGAGCTTGTTGAGCCACACACAGACAGTGCTCCAATGGTGTTGTAGGCTGGTGAAGTAAAATAAATATTAGAATGTTTCCTTGATGTCACCTAGCATTGACTGCTATCATCTGTTGAACCCCATGTGAGCTTCCCTGTCTAAATGAAAAAGACCAGTAAGGGAAAGGATGTTCCAAAAGTGTGTACGAAATATAAACCTTATATCAGTGTATATCAAGCAACAAGCGACAACCAAAGGAAGTTTAGGCCTCACCCCTTCACACCCAATCAACTGATAACCTGTTCCAAAACAACATACAAAATGTTGCCGTCAAGACTTGATGAACCAAAATTTCTAAATTGATCTGATAATATTTGGTTCTAAACAAATAAAAACTTGATCATCTAAGAATAAAGATTTGAAGAAAATTACTCTATAAAAAGGTAAAGCAAACTACAGAAATAAAAACTTTGCATAAATGAAACCATCCGTATACCAACCTTATATCAAAAACTTACCAAATAATAATAATAAGAAGTCCTCATATCAACCACTGTACAATCTAACCTTGTTATCCTTAAAACCCCTATATACTCATCAAAATGGTAACACTACCAAAATATTGCAAACAACAGTTGTTGAGAGAAAAACCAACTAAAGGCAAAAAAAACCAACAGGTAACAGCTGCACAAAAGTAGACAAACTATTTGTCAATATGGCCTTTGGTCATTGCAATCTAAAACTCTAAACAGGAAATGCATCATCGAAGTTAACCTGAACCAGCAGCAAAAACTTTCAGCAGCATCAAAATTCAAATGACATCAGATCACTTGAAGATTCACACCACAAGGCTGGACCCAAGCAAAACACGGTTAAAGCAGCAAATGTTATGGAACATAGAAATGTAAGACTGAATTAGCCAAGACCAGAATGAGCCATCAGATCATAACGGAATCTAACAAAAGGATTAAACCATGATCGCAGTTGAAACCAAAATCTACACAAACAGTAGGACAGCAGAAGCCCAAACAGATTGAATTTGAGCATAAAAATGGGCAGACCATAAGAATATCTCATCGGAGTAGAACCAGAAACCATAAATAGATTCAACCAGAGCAGCAGACCAAACCATGTATTGGACCCCCACTCTGAATAGTATATCCACCGGGTATACACAGTAGAGAAGGATGATAGCACCTTTGAGTTTGTAGGATTATCAAATTGTTGAAGCATGTAAGCATGGGTATGTTGTTGTCCACTATTTGTTTAGCTTTTTAAACTGCTCCAAATGCTTTTAGAATAACTTTATTCCCAAGCTTCAACCAAATAGAAAAAGGACCAAAATCAATTTTTTGAAGACCAAAAAATACAGATATTTTCTTAAGAGTACCCGGTTTGCTTATAAACTAAAAAGTAATTGGACCTTTCTTGAATGCAAATTCTTAAGTACATAAAAGCAGTGGAAAACTTGGAATTTTTTGTATTGGTGGGTACCAACAGAAGAGATATTTACACCCAAAACCAGAAGCTCACCTTCTTGGTCGTTTTTGGCCGATTGACCTTATAATCTTCAAACTAAACTGTAATTCATCAAAACCCATTAAATGTATGTATTAGCCATTTAACAAAATTTTCTAAATAAACTAAAATTATAAATGAAAAAATAGGGATTTAAATCAAAACGAACGACCAACTTATTTGACAATGGTTTCTTCAACACCCTACGATCAATATACAACCCCAAACAATTTTCTTCTTTGCAGAAAGAAAAATGAAGCTCCCCATTGGTTGCAGAAATCACCCGTTATTAAGAACAGAAACAGATTGCAAAATTGTTCAATCTAGGGGTTTTGGTGTATTGAGGGCTACATTACCATCTCAATAGCAAATCAAAGATGAGTATGGTATCGATACAAAGAACAAAAACCTAGAGATGAAAAGAGAGATAGTTGGATTGAGCACTATACCAGGACAAATATCTAGAGATGAGAAGGAAGTTAGGGACGGTTAGAAAACAAATATGTGGTGCAGTAGAAACCCAAATACTTACCTAATTTGATGGAGAGGGGTGATGACGACCGGAGGAGAAGGATTTGACATAAACACGATTTTGAGGGTAGGCCAAGAGCGGCAGACCGTATTTGACAATTATCCGATTTTGAAATTTTGAATTTTGAAAAATTAGCTGTTCTTGGAAACACTGGGGTTGGGAACATAAAGTTGTTCACGAGCATGTTTGGGTTAGGATAGAAGATATGTTATGCATCGACAATTTGTACAATCTGCTTCATCACTTGCAATTAAGAGTTTTTCAAATTTCATGCATAAAATGGTTGTACTCCGTGCTTAAGTAGTTGTATATAAGACTTTTGGTGTTAATGCTTATATATGTAGTATAATAAACATATGTAAACGAACATTAACAAACAAACGAGACCATTCATGTTTGTTCATTTAACTGAACGAACAAAAGAAATTTGTTCATGTTCATTCACCTATTAAATAAACGAACATAAGCTAACTTCTCGCCAAAAGGTTCACGAACGCTTCGCTAAATGTTCGGTTTCCTTACAGCCCTACTAGTATATGTTACATGAAGTTTACAGGTCCTGTCTATAAGTCTCTAACCTTGATACAAAGGCCACTCCCTGTTTTATGATCTTTGAGTGTTACCCCTTTCACCAATTAAAAAAGTAAACAAAAGATGCCCTATATAGAGTTAAGTTAGTTCAGTGACAGTTCATTGCAACTGCAGAAGACCACTTTGGAATCATGAACATGAAGTCATGAACCATTAAGTTAAGCTTTTTATAGGTGAGAAGACCGAGGGATGCTTTCAGTCTCTGATTGAAGGTTTCGTTGTCATTTAGTTTATAAGTGGGTGCCTGTCATGAGAATTATATTAATTCTAAACCAAGTCATGGGTGCGGAAGTATCAGTGCTTCATAGATTCTGGTATATAAAATTTTGACCCAAACTCATAAAAGTGGGTTTTTTTGTGCAACTATTTGGGTCTGTTTGGAAGTTTATATTTGAAGAAGTCCTTTAATGCGTCATGCAGGTCTGCTTTTGTCCAAACTCAAACTTAATATTAGCAGTTGGATGCAACACCATCACCCATCATCCATTGTCACCATCAGTTTCACCATCTACCAAGTACCAACCATCTACCAACCATGGCCACTTACTGACCACGATTATCACTTTCAGCTTCACCACATGATAACAAAAGGCAGAAAATTGAAAAGAAAAAAGCAAGTTAAATGTCCCTGTAAAAGTCAACTTGCCCAAATAAAACAAAGATTGACACCTTGATCTAAAAAGAATCAAAGTTTATGAACAAAGTTTTGGTTAAACCAAACCAAACCAAGCCAGCCAAGTATATCCCACCACCCGGAGTATATGGGGGTATGATGAAGGCAAACTTGACATCTAACTCAAAGAGTTAAGTTGTTTCAGTGAAGACCCTTGACTCGTGTAAAGTGTGCAAAGAAAAGGAAGGCAGATAAGATAAACTTTGAAAAGTTAGTTTTTAGTAAGCAATATTAAAAAAATAGAAGCAGGTACAAGAAAAAACATAATCAAGTACTGAAACCTTGAATCGCCTTAACTTACTTCCATGGTTCCCTCTCTTCTCCATATCTTTCTAAATCACGTCCAGCCGTACACTATCATAAGCCTTCTCCAAGTCTATGAACACCTTGTTTAGGTCCCTACTCCCTACTATATGCTCTATACTTCCAAAAGTTTTGGTTCCTTCTCATAAATCAAAACTGTACAAGTTAGAACCCAGAAATTTTACAATAAAAACTTGCCAAAATTAAATCAGAAAATTCCACGATTCGAACCCAAAACCTAAGATTCAAATCCTAAACATAGATAAGCCTAAAATTGAAAACCAAACCCAAAAAAATCGATAAAATTGATTTTAACCCCTAAAAAACAAGAACCCAAACAGAAATCAGAAAGTTCATACCTTCGAGTTCTGACCGACACAACGGTCATTGATGATGGTAAATGTGCGTGTTGCATTAAAAGAAATGGAAAACCTCAAAGATATATATGTGTGTGTGTGTGTGCATAGCGATAAATTGTAACATGCAGAGGTGCTTATGCACTTGTGTTTAAAAACCAAAAAAACAACTTAGTTTATGCTATGCCAAGTGCATACGGTACAGATGGAGGGCTAAGAGGGTGTTCCTCAGTTTTTCATTTTTTTGAGGTTTTCCCTTGACCCCCCCCCTCTCTCTCTCTATATATATATATATGCATGGCCAAATAGCATTCCCACAACATAATAATTCTCAAGGAAGATGCCTCCCCCACACGAGCCCACAGTAGGTTCACTGTATAAAATATATATTATATGAGATGCCTAAGCTATTACTTTCCTTTTTCGGTGTATATGAATTAAGTAGCCTATCAGATTCCATTTTTCTCCTTGTCTTGTTAATCAGGTACATTGTGGATTTATGCGAAATGGTGGTGCAGATATGTCTCCCAAAGACATCGATTATGTTAAGAGGTGTAAGTTTGTGGTTGCATCTGGAATATTTGATGGATATGATGCACCTCATCAGCCTTCAAACATAAGCCTGCGATCCAAGAAGCTTTTTTGTTTCCTTATGGTGGTGGATGAGATATCTTTAGAATTTATCAAGCAAAATGTCACCGTTAGGGAGGATGATGACGAGGGACAATGGGTAGGCATCTGGCGTCTTATTATGCTTAAGAATCCACCGTATGATGAGCCTAGAAGAAATGGGAAGGTTCCAAAGATATTGACTCATCGGCTCTTTCCTCAAGCACTCTATAGCATCTGGATTGATGGCAAAATGGAGCTAGTTGTTGATCCGTTACTTATGTTGGAAAGGTACGTATAGACTTATATTACAAGTATTTCAGATGTGGTTCTTCTTTATACTTCATTTAATTGTCTTTAACAACTGAATGGTAGCTTATGAAGCAACATATTTGTCGAATCATATACTTTCTAAATTGACCGCCTTCATTAGGTTATACTAACACTTGATAGTTAAACCCATGCCATTGAATTCTTCTTGGATTTCTGGAATAATCTAGAGAAACATATGAATAAATTATTGATCATAAAGAAACCAAACTTTCCAAGCTCTTATCTTCTACGGATAGGTGCAATTGTTTTATACACAATCCTGTAATACTTGAAGTTAGAATTACCTGATTGCACATTGTAGCGTTACAACATATTGATGTCATTTATCTTGTTCAACTAAGGTGGTGTTTGTTTTTAAAAAGATGCTAAAGTCTGAAATCTCGTTTCACTCTTGATTGATAAGAGATGGTGCTAAAGTTTGAAATATGATAAATGTTTGAATATGTTTAAATTCTGTATTTTACTCGTTCGGATATTATCGTGTTGAATTTACATATAATTTAATACAATTTTCACATATCTATTAATCATCATTACAAAGTTTACATCTAATTATAAAATTAGCATTCATTTAAACGAACAAGGTTAATCTGATATATTTAAAATATATAAATTTAAATTAGACCATTGAGAATAATAAGATACAAATAAGAGGTTGGTTTACCTCTTACTAGATTAAAGGATGATAAGACATAAGTGGCTTTGAAAATTTGGAAGAAACAAACAGTCTGAATGGCTCTACGCCTCTACCTGTTATTGAATTGAATCAGACATAATAGTACAAATTGACTCAAATCTGCTGATTGTATATTGAATATGAATTGGACAATGGTAATTTCAGGCTTTTGAGAGTCATGAACTCTCCCTAGAGATGACGCTCCGATTTGAAATCTCGAAAAACAGAATGACCGCTCCAACAAACCTCTCCCACTACTTAAAATACCTCATTCCCTTATTAAGAGGCAATACCGAAAGTACCCCTCTAGACAACCGACTTATTACAATGTAAATGGAAAGGAAAAGGCTCAACACCTAATTACATCTTTACCCTTCTCCTATATGTGAACCTGACACGGGGTTTACCAATACTCCCCCCAAGCTTTCACCTTGTCCTCAAGGTGATGATTTGGGAATTGTTGTAAAAGAGCCTCAAGCACCTCCCAAGAAGATTCAAACTCCGACAATCCTTTCCACTTAAGTAATACTTCTAACTGTCCCGAATCGCCCTCATCCATTGGACGAATATCAAGAATATCCTCCGGCTCCGCAATCAACTCCGTTTCCTCATAAATCTGTTGTGGAAAATCTTTGACCGAATTACTTTTCCCAACAGCTTGCCTCAATTGCGACACATTTCCCAACAGCTTGCCTCAGTTAGCTCCTTTCCCTAAACTGATTTCTGCTTACCCCTTAGCCCAAAGGCTTGACTAAAATAAGCGATGGGTTGCTTATTTTGCATGAAAACTGCACCTAAACCATATCCCAACGCATCCGTTTCTATGACAAATTCCTCACCAAAATCCGGCAACCATAAAACCGGAGCATTTGATAATCTTTTCTTCAGTTCTTCAAACGCCTTTTGAGCTTCATTTGACCACAGGATCCGGTTCTTTTTAAGCAAATTGGTAAGAGGAGCAGCTATACACCATATGCCCTTGTAAACTTCCGGTAATACAAGTTCGAATCCAAGTGCTTCCAGATCGTGGCCACTGGGGATTAACTCAAGGCAGCATGCTTTAGTTGTCGGTGAACCTTGTCGGGATTAGTCGGGGCAAAGTCTCGGATACCCTTCCAAAAAAAAAAAACTTCCGGTAATAACCGAACAAACCCAGAAATCCCCTCAATTCGGTAATTGTTCTAGGCGTTTTCCAATCATTAAAGGCCTGAATTTTGGTTTCATCAACCTCAACCCCATGCTCAGAAATAATGTCCTAAATACCCCAATCTATTTTTCCCAAATTCACACTTCTTCTTGTTGGAGATGTTGGGCAAGGACTTCAAATACAATTCTTTAATGTGTGGTATGCTCTTCCAATGATTTACTATAAACCAGTATATCATTAAAAAAAACTAACACGAATTTTCGGAGATAGGGCCTGAATACCTCGTTCATCAAGCCTTGGAACGTCGCAAGGGAATTCACCAAACTGAAGGGCATTACCAAGAACTCGTAATGCCCTTGGTTTGTCCGAAACGCCGTTTTCTGAATATCTTCCTCTTTCATCCTTATCGTGATTCCGGATTTCAAATCCAGCTTTAAAAATACTCGTGCTCCTAAGTTCATCGAGTAATTCTTCAATAACAGGAATAGGAAATTTACCTAGCACGATAGCTTTATTCAAAGCCCTGTAATGAATACAGAAATGCCAACTTCCATCTTTTTTAACCAACAAAACAGGGCTGGAAAACGGACTTGAACTCGGCTGTATAACACCCGCCTCTAGCATTTCGTGCACCAATTTCTTGATTTCATCCTTATGGTAATGCGGATACCTATACGGACAAATATTCACAGGGCCCATGCCATCCTTCAATAAAACACCATGATCCTTTCCCCGAAAAGGCGGTAAACCTTGAGGCATGTTGAACACCTTATCATACTCCTGTAATAAAGGTTCCAAAACATTCATATTATCTGATTTCAACCCCTTTTCTGCTATACACAAACCAAACTCAACAAGGACATCGTAACCTTCTTGTTGAATAACTTTGCCCATCGCCTTTAACGATACCTTAAATCTGCCTAGCACTGGATCTCCTTTAAGCGTCACCGATTTATTATCCACTGTGAATTTCATTACTTGCCGTCTCTAGTTGGTATATGTGGCTCCCAACGTTTCCAACCATTGAACTCCAAGAATCACATCACTATTGCCTAATTGAATAGGCATAAATTCTTCCTTTATCTCCGGTTCTTGTATGGACAGCGTTAATCCCCTACAAATGCCACTTTCTTTCACTATATTTCCCGTTCCCATTGTTATGTATACTCCTTGGTATCTTCCACCTCCAGATTTAACTTCTTGACTACCTCCGTAGAAAGTCGATCAACACCACGACTTTTTGATCTTGAATCATTCCTTCCATATTCATTGTTTCAAGGATTAGTATGCCCCACCACATAGTTTAAATGCACTTCCATTTTTTCCCCCACATCCACCTTATCCACCGAATTCGACATTGCTTCGTCCTCTTCCCTGACTTTACCCTCCACTTCATCCTCCTCTTGAACTAAAATGATATTTAGCTCTTTGTTCTTACACTTATGGCTAGGCGAATATTTTTCGTCACACCTATAACATAGGCCCAACGATCTTCTTTGTTGTACTTCCTGATCGGATAGTTTTCGGAGTTCCGAATTTTCTTTCGGACTAGACCCAACAACTAAAGGAGACGATACCATACTGCTTTTGGATTCGGTCGCCGAACTCCAACTCTTCTTTTCCGAATACGGTGTTCTACCGATCATAGTATTCCTTACTTCAATTTTAGAAGCTAATTTCATGGCCTCACCCAACGATGAAGGACTCAACAGATGCAATTCAACTTTAATCATGCTATTCAATCCATTGATAAACTGGCTAAGGAAAAATTCCTCAGGAATTCCATCCAAAGGCGCCGCCATCTCCACAAACTTCCGACGATATTCCTCAATCTTTCCAGTCTGCCTGACTGCTAAAAGTTGCTCGCACAAGGAGCCTAATGTGAGCGATCTGAATTGACTGAAGGATTAGTCACTTCAGATCTTCCCATCGTGTGAGCGGATGCCTTTTATTCTCCCATTGAAACCATCTCAGGATGCCGCCTTCAAAAGCAATGAATGATACATCGATTTGCTCTTCTGGACTCGATCGATTAAGCGAAAAATAATGCTCGACTCTCAAAATCCAGCCATCCGGATCAGAGCCATCGAATGCCGGAATTTCGAGTTTCTTGCCTTTGACTGCCAAAAATCTATTAGAATCGTGTGAATCGTTCGATTTCTTACCTCTGCCTCCCGATCCAGACGTATCCTCCTCATCCTGCGATTGAACCGCATCCAAACGACTAGTGACCTCTTTCTGTTGTTTGCTGATTTTAGCAATCTCTTGCACGATTTTCTCCAGACTCTCATGAATCGATTGCTGATTCTCTCAAATTGAACCTACACTACTTTCTAAATCTGCAATTCTGGAATTAGTAGTTAGCGTCATGATGGGATCGAACGAGCTCTGATACCAATTTGGTACACATTGACTCAAATCGGTCGATTGTATATTGAATATGAATTGGACAATGGTAATTTCAGGCTTTCGAAAGGCCTGAACTCTCCCTAGAGCTCACACTCCGATTTCAAATCTCGAAAAACAGAATTACCGCTCCAACAAACCTCTCCCACTACTTAAAAGACCTCATTCCCTTATTAAGAGGCAATATCGAAAGTACCCCTCTAGACAACCGACTTATTACAATGTAAATGTAAAGGAAAAGACTCAACACCTAATTACATCTTTGCCCTTCTCCTATATGTGAACCTGACACGGAGTTTACCACATAAGAGGCTAATATGCGCTTCTTTTTTTTGAAGAAGAAAGGCTTAAGGTTCCCTTGTTTGTCAGATGTTACCTTGTCTTGGTGGTTTTTATCTTATTTATTTCTTTTGGTGATGAATGCTTCATGTTGTTAGAAATTAGTTATTATAGAATAATATTCAATTGGGATAACGTTTTGACTTTTCACATTTAGGTACTTATGGCGTGGAAAGCATACATTTGCCATAGCTCAACACAAGCATCATAAGAGTATATATGAGGAGGCTGATTCCAACAAGCGAAGGAAGCGATATGCACGGCCTCTTATCGATCACCACATCAAAATATATCGTTATGAGGGATTGGACCCTTGGACCCCATTCAAGAAAACCAAAAGCGGTAAGATATCCAACACTTATCTTTTCTCATCTTATTTATACTCCTATTCCATGAATGTCTAACTGAGAACATAGTTTAAGAAGATATTCTTACAAATACCCTCCAATAATATCATCACAGTAGGAGACTTTTTCTTAGTAATCCTAACAATGGACAAATAAGTAGTTTTAGATTAAAAGGTTATGAGCAAAAGGAAACTTCACAATTTTCAAAGGAAATTGTTGCATTTTTTATTGGTCAGCTTGGCAAGTACTACTTTGATTTGGTTTTCTGAAAAATCTCTGATTTGATTTTGGATGTATTTGAGTTCAACTAAAACGTTAATTTTGAGAAGAGGCAAGCTAACATTGCGAATTCGTGTGTGAATACCGAATAGGGCTATGCTAGTGATCAACAACCAAGGCAAGTCTCAGCATTAATTCTACATAAGTTGCTTCCGATTGAAGCAACGTTTCTATTAAACCCTGGAATGCTATCTTTGCAAAACAATAAGTTCCTTATAGCATCATCAAACGTGCCTGCTGGATTCAGCAGCAAAGTATAAAATAATTTAATAGAAAACAGAGAGAAGACGGCTGCGGATTAGTTGCTGCTGTTGCTCCACAGGCTAACATTGCAATAAATTCCGACAATTTCAAATCGAATCAAATCAACTAACTTTTCAACTTAAAATCCGATATGAAATTAAGTTTCTCGACTAAAAGCATTAAATTAACATCGTAGATGCTAAATTTGCAGCAAAATTCATATCGATTCTGCATATGAACACTGATAACCGAATTTCAATCAGAAGCAACCTGAGAGAGAGGAAATTCGTACCGTATAATTGTAGAATTTGGTGAGGTGAGACTTGCCTTGGTTGTTGATCACCAGCATAGCCCTTCACACTTGCAGATTCAGTTCAGTTAACACGAACTAACAGCCTTAGCTTCTTCTCAAAATCAATGGTTCAGCTGAGCTAACGACCACGAGGAGGAAGATGAAGATCTGATAAAATACGTCCAAAACCTGCCATCGATGGAAGTCTGGGATGATCGTAGACAGAGGGCTGGAAATTGGGCTTTAACCATTAACTCTTCTTATGCTTCTAAGCTTAACTCTTCTTCTCAATAGGTCCATCTTATAATGTAATCTGATGAAATCTCTATTGTATTTATTGTACACCAGATGTGCCAGAAGGGGCTATAATCATACGCGAACACACCCCGCTAAACAACTTATTCAGTTGCTTGTGGTTCAATGAGGTGAATCTATTCACACCAAGAGATCAATTGAGCTTCGGGTTTGTGGTTTACAGATTAAAGGGCATTTTCGACTTCTTCATGTTCCCAAACTGTGAGTATAACTCCATCTTCATATTGCACCCACACACTCGTGAACATTCCTCTAAAATCGAGTGGGTGAAATCGTTAAACGAGTTGAAAGGAAACAACAGTGGTTTAAAAGAAAGCAGGGGCGGATTAGGGTTGTGGTCCCCTTATCCTGCTGACCTTAGTTCCGTGGTACTTCCACCAGTTGCAAGAACATCAAAAGCCGGATGATTTTTTTTTTTGTTTCAACCGGAAATTGGTTTGGTCGTGTTTCTAGATAATTTAGAAACAATTATAGAATGTCCATCATGTATGCTCTTAGGTTGGTTTTATTTTGAAAGTTGGAATCCTTTTTTCATTTTTATGTTATAGTTGGCA
The DNA here is from genome assembly GCA_001633085.1 of Carthamus tinctorius. Classification (NCBI taxonomy): domain Eukaryota; kingdom Viridiplantae; phylum Streptophyta; class Magnoliopsida; order Asterales; family Asteraceae; genus Carthamus; species Carthamus tinctorius. Next base: position 1,392 of record LUCG01026093.1, on the reverse strand, counting down.
ATTTCAGTAGAAATATGATGATGAACCTGGAAGATGGTGTTGTTTTGTAGTTAACTTCAGAAAATTTGAACTGCTGGTTGAGTTGTTTTGATTCATGTTAGCTTAGATTATATATGTTTCAACAGGGATTTCAAATGAAAATGAAAAAAATATTGAGAATATGAGAATAGATCTCAACCATCGGATAGATTTGCAACGGATGAGATAAAAAATGTCATAGTTTTTCAATTGAAGGTTTGCATTAAAATTGAAGTGAAACAAATTATATCAAAAAGTATTTTATTCTGTTTAATTTGGTATTTATATTAGGGGTTTTCTATCCATGTGTTGGGTTTTTGACAAGAAGTATTAAATTTGGTGACAAGTGTGAAAAATGGCTATTAACCGATGGATGAACATTACCTATATTATAATAAGATGCACCCGATGACCCAAACACATTGGATCAATTCCCCTTTTAAGCTACAATTCATGGGAATATATTTGATTAAAAGTGTTCAAGGGTTTAAAATCATTTTTCACACTTCTCCCAAAAAATAATCTTTCACATGATGGCCTTCTATCCCGACCCTCTGTAGGAGGGGGTATGAAACGCCTATATTACTATACAAGCAAGTCTTGAAAAAGTTATAAAATGGTACATTTGTTATTAAGGGACACCTCAAAGGTTAAAACGGTAAAGTTTTCTTTTAATTGTGAATTGTGAAGGACCGGAAGAAGGTAAAAACGAAAGCCAACTAGCGAGACGTTAAACGGGAACAAGGAAAAAAGTTACAAGGAGCTTCTTCAATGGGATTATAACAACCACCAAGATTTCTACCCAATTTCCCCTGCTATTCACCCAAAAGAAAGATTGTGACATAACCCAATCTGAAACGTTGAGGGCATTTTCAGTTAAATTGTTGAAAAGTTTTGTTGTTTATTAGCATGCTTCTATCATTTATTGGTATTCTCACGGACGACTATGAGGTGTGAAATGTTGAGGGCATTTTCAGTTAAATTGTTGAAAAGTTTTGTTTCTCTCTCTNTATTAGGTTCAAATGAGAAGTGCTAATAAAATGAGAAGTAGAGAAGTGATCTCAACCACTCATCCGTCATCCGATCNTAATCTCTACCCTCCAATGAATCGCGTCAATCCTCCGTGATCACGTCCATCGTAACCGAAGATGTGTGACTGAGATTGCTCCTCGTTTTTTCTTAAATTGACATGTTGCTCGTATGAACCTCCCTATATATATATATGCAGCTTTGAACCTCCCTNAATGAGAAGTGCTAAAAAAATGAGAAGCAGAGAAGTGATCTCCACCACTCATCCGGTCAATAAATGCAGCTTTGACCGGGTCACCCTCCTTGAATCGTTTCCACCCTCCATGAATCGCGTCAATCCTCCGT
>LUCG01026035.1:0-11201 GCA_001633085.1 Carthamus tinctorius | reverse complement strand
TGTTTAGGGACTTAACCATTCAAAATGGAATAGTTCGTTGGGTTTTTATAGACTTTTCCCATTATCAGAAGGGATAAGTTTAGAAAACATGATACTTTTCGAATTTGAGTGATTCTTTCTGTAACATTTTTTGAATAAATAAATGTTTGGATTTTTTTAAACACCATTGAATAACATCATTAAATAGATATTTTTGATCTATAAAACTAATTTGTAATCGGTTATTTTTTAAGAAGTCTCTCCTCTTCCTATGTATCTCTTTCTCTAAAATCTTGTGTTTTTTTGGTTTCTTGATCAATGGAACCCACAAATAGTAAATATTGTATTTTTTCCAACCCCAATGGGGCAGTCTACTGGTTAAGGCTTGTGGAAGGTGTAACAACCAACCCAAGTTCGAATCCAGGGGTGAGCAACCAGGGGCCACTAAGTATTAATCCCAGAGGAGCATGGTTTAGCTCTCGATAAAAATTACCAAGGATGTAGTCTGGCCAAAGCCCGGATGAACCTTATAAAAAAAAAAATATTGTATTTTTTCCTGTTTGTGACTTTCAGTTCTTGGTTGAACCGACAAAGCAAATTGTGATTTATGCTTCATTTTTTTGATGTACGTGTTGATCTAAGTTATTTTATCGATTTTGATATTAAGAGATCTCAGTTTTTTATAGGTCTTGCTTAATTTCTTTTTGATGAATAATATAAATTGAAGATCCATAACAGAAAAAAAATTGACATTCTTAACAAAATATGAAGAAAGATGAGCATTTTGTCAAATAAACATGTTAAACAAAATTAACATTAATAGGAAATCTTGGCTTTATTCATTTAGAAAATATTCAACGATTTAATGATTTAAAATCGAAAATTAATTCAGTTTTTACTAGACTTTTTCCAAACGGTTTTATATGTGAAAAAAATCTATTTTATGGGTTTTAAAAAGGGGAATTATAAATAGACCTTCATATGAAGGGAATGGGTAGGTTTATGCATGTCCACAGGGTGGGACCCAATGTAGGAGTGTATACTTTTATGTGAGTGGATCAAGGGTTAGACGGGGTCTAGACAACAACACCCTTTAAAAGATCTAGATATTTAGTTGTACAAAAAAATTGTCCAACAACACTACAAGAAAACGGTTTCGGCGTCCATAACTTTCAGCGAGGACATATTATCCACTAAACGACAAAATTATTGACTGACTGAACTACGAAGTCGACCTTAGCTTTCCGCAACAACTTAGTCGTCGCTAAAAGATCTTTATAAACATTTTTCCAATTATTTTCCCACCATAAATTCCACCTCATGTAAAGACCCATAACTTATAAACTCTAAGTATAACATTCAATTAAGCAAAACTCGGCACAAGGCCCTCCATTCCTACTCAAACATCATAGCGAAAAGCATGTAACATGTCTAAAGCGTTCGACAAGGATACTCGTTTTTCACAATTGAGAATTTACTAAGGAAAGTAATGTAATGACATAAGTGAATAAAGTAAGAACTCTATCTCCAAGTCTCTAATCCTCGCGCCAACTCAAGCATGTCCTTTACCCTTATCTACCGTGCTCCGGTTCAACTTGTCTGAAAAGTTTAATTTAAAAGGAAAACACCGAGGGTTAGACCGACGGTCTAGTGAGGTCCTTCCTTTAGTTCAAATAAAAGGATTGATCAATAAAGACTTTTCTGAAACATAATTCATTCAAAACATGCATATACTTTCAACCTGTCGCCTATACCGCGACAACTTAGTTTGGACACATACCTCCCAAGGCTAGAGGGGTTCGAAACGAATTCAAAAGCCTTAGTGGATCCAATGACTGATAAATGTTACACGAACTCATTTAAATCATACACTTGGATAAACTTCATGCTTTCAATCATAAAGTGCATAATATGAAATTCGTTACCAAGGAAATAGCATGTAAACAACTTCAATAACTTTGTTGGTGTGCAACACCCTTTAAAAGAACACTTTGATTATGAAAAACTCACCTGAATTGAGATCTCCTTAAAACCACACCCTACGTTGTGCTTTCAAACTTCACAATCACCTATACCAGAGGCGGACCTACATAGTTGTGAGGGTCCCGTGCACCCGCTCACTTGATCAATGTAAGAAGAAAAAATTGAGTCAGTAAAAGGGTGCACCCGCTTAATTTATAATTGTGCACTTAAAAATATGAAAACCAAAATTATTTCAACAAATTTCAATGTGGCGTAGTGGTTGATTCAATTTGATGGTGCTCCTATATCGAAGGCGCAGGTTTGAGCCTCCCATCATGCCAAGTTTTTTAATTTTGTTATATATATATATATTTTTTTAAAATAAGAGGGTGTTTATGACAGCCTTAAGTTTTGTTATAAATTTTTAAGTAAGGTGGTGTTTTAAAATATCTTTAAACCAAATGGACTAAAGCGATTTCTTTAATAAAACATAGAAAAAGAAAGATAAAAAATACAATCAAAATAAAATCCAAAATTTTAGAATTCTTTTAGGAAATCAACAAAAAATATTTGATTAAGGAACAGTTCTTTAAATTTGGTTAGTTAATTTTAATTCACAAGATATCTTATTTAGTATTAAAATCCTAAATGCATAAGAAAATTTTATGAAATCAACAGAAGAAATCGGAAAATTCTTTTGAAAACAACCAAAAAATCAAAAAATTCTCTTGAATTTAAACAAAAAAAGGTCCCTAAAAATAACCATAAATTTTTAAAAATCTGTCGTAATCAACCAAAAAACTTTAAACAACCCCTCGAATCCAACAAAAAAATGTTCAAAAATCTTTCGAAAAAGAAATTCAGCTAAATATACATCGAGGGAATTTACGTGCGTTTTATCTAATTTAAAAGGTACATCCGCTCGGCGAAAATCCTGGGTCCACCACTGACCTATACCACGAATCTACGAGGAATTAATGATTCAAACTTGGCTAAACATTTCTTAAATAGCCTAAGTATGAAAGCTAGCCCGATCCCTGCTCAAAAGACGATTAACGGAGAAAGTACAAAAACCAACTCAGAGGAATATGCGGTTACCACGCGGCCCTAACCCGCGGATTACCCGCGCGAGCTCTTCCGCGAATAACACGTGGTTTCTACCCATGGACAACTCGTGGAAGCCGCTGGAGGCTCCGGACCTGCACTCGAATTTCATAACTCTAGCTCTCCCAAATCCCATTAAATCACAATTAATCCTCTAATAGAAGATCATACATGATTAATTAACAAGGAATCCTATCCTTACACCTTGATACAACTAATTCCAAGGTTCCTATCATAAGAAATAAAGCTCACCCAAATCCACCATTAATGGTGGTTGGAGCATGGAAGGCTAAATTAGCTAGTGACAACCACAAGCTCACAACTACAATCTAATCAATTACCAATTAGCTATTAACTGCTAAAGGGATCAACACCCCTCAACTTGGTTTCTAAACCTAGATTGCTTACCATTATAAGGAACTAAAGAAACACAAGGAGGAAGATGGTGATGATGATGATGAAGATCATACCTAATTAGAACCTCCTTCCCAAAGAAATCCTCTCAAGAGTTCTCCGTTCTTCTTCTCTTGCAATGCTCTAGAATTCACACACATTCACCATAGAGTATTTCTTTCAAACGACTTTTATTCCTTTCAAAATCCCTAGACTTTAGGCTTATATACGTCAGACATTTTGGCCCAATTCCTATACAAGCACAAGCTTTTTTAATTAAATAAAGCCCGAAAATCTAATAATTATCTAATCGAAATCAAGGTTATTACACCTTAAGCGGTAGAAAACCCGCAATTATTTTTATCACTTTCTGCGAGGACATTGTCCTTGCTAAAACTTATTTATTTTCCCACCACAATTTACGTTACACAATAGAAGTCCGCCATTAATTTTCATCAGTTTCTGTGACGACTTTGTCCTCCCTAAAGGTTTTTAATTTTCAATTTTTATTATAAATTTAGTGAAATGTTTTCTCCAAGGACAAAAGTTCTCGCTAAATCATGTTAATTTTATTTGCTTTGAAATTAGACAAGTATCAAAACGACTGTGTTTTAATTAAACGACTACGTTTTACTTTCAGGGAGGACATTGTCCTCACAAAAGAATGTTATTTTTAATTTTATTTTTTAATTGCTTTGAGTATCAGGTAGAGAAAATGATGTCGTTTGGGTTTTTGCGAGGACACTGTCCTTGCCGAAAGTGATGCTTTAATTTTAATTTTAATTTCTTTGAACATCAGGTACACAAAAGGAAGCTGTTTTACTTTCAGCGAGGACATTGTCCTCGCCGAAAGTTCTTTACCATCTATACCCTAGGCGTCAATCTCAGAAGCCCCATTTTCATCACAATTTTCATTTTTACAGCTATGACTTCTCTATCCGGTGAAAGATGTGTTCAATCTCGATTTTAAAGGTGAAAAACGTCTTTGATCTTTAATTTTTACAGCCACACTTGTTCAAGAAGACCATTGGATTTTTATATACTTTTCCTTGTTAAAAGTTGAAATTATTAAGAAGTAATTATATGCATAAATATATAAGTAGGTTAAAACATATAATGTAAGCAAGAACTTAACAATGTTATTAATAAAATGTCTAAATAATTATTTAATTAACAACTGTGGGTGCATAGTGACTTGAGATGAAATAAAGTTTTGGAGCCCCATCTTAAAAAAGATACTAGTCATCAATGTTTTATAACATTTTATCAAATAAATAAGTAATTTTACTTTGAATTTTTTTCTTAAAGAAATATTATTCATTTTAGATAATGTAAAATATATATGTGTTGTTTATATTTGCATTTCACTTGACGTTAACAAAATTAAAACATAGAGGTAGCAAACTTAGAGTTGTCACACTCGTAAGAAAGAAGGGATATATTGTAACACCTTAAGCTTAAAACAATAGACTAGTCCAATAACTATGAATCCAACTCGTAAGGGTTTAATGGTTCTTTCTGAAGCAAATTGGAACTAAAACGAATAAGTTATATCCAAAACAGTAATCTTCGTGAGTTATCAAGTTAGTTTGACAATCAAGTGAGTTTTTCAGTGGGTTTATCTCACGATGAAACCAACACGAGTCACTACCTTGAAGGAGAAGTTCGGATGTCTTTCATCGTGAGTCACTACCAACGTGAGTCACTACCATGGCTGTTGGTTCTGCAAAAACGAGAATTTTAGGGCTTTCATTCATTTCTTCATATCTTCTTCATTTTTTTCTCCGATTGCATCTATTCTTTTTGTTATGTTCTCGATTTTTCGAGCTCTTCAAGACTAGATCAAGATATTTGAAGTATTTGGTGGATCAAGAACTCTTGGTATGGATAATTTTCTTCATCTCTCTCAAGTTTTAAGCTACGGTTTTGTGTGTTTTTTATCTTCCCTCATTTTCTCTCATATTTGTCTTAGGTTTTGTGTTCTTTGAAGTGGAAGAGATGTTTGGGAAGTGTTGGAGCTAGTAGTTCGATTATTGCTAGTAGATCTCAAGTTTTCTTCAAAGAAAAGATTTGGGGTAAAACATTTTATTTAACATAAACCTAGCAAGGCGAGCTAAGTTGTTTTGTGAAAATATTATACATAATGTGCATTTTATAAGTCCTAAATATGTTAACTTGATATTTATCAAATGTGATGATTTTGATGAGATTTTCATCTTTGGTTTATTTGAATTTATGAATCTTGTAAGCAACAATATTTTGGGATTTTAGGCATTTTGATAGATAAATAGTTAATGTGGGGGTACTTTTAAATGATTTATATTATGAATGGAGATTATTTGATGATAATGCATTTTAGTGTGTGTGATTTGGAAAATGCATATTATTGTCATGAGACACTTGTAAAATATAAATGTTATGATTTCATTTGGAAAATGATTTGTTCCAACTAATGATGAGTTTTGTATAAGTATGTCTTAGAACATGTTTTTGCATAAAATGGTTTAAAAGGTTTTTATCGTTTGTATTGACTTTATTAAGTACTCAAGTTGAGTTGTTGAGCTTTTGGCTCAGTTTGACTCTTTGGAGTCTTGAGGGACATTTGTCCGATTTGATTTGCTCTATGTCGAGCTTTTGGAGTTATATGCATTTATGGAATATTTATTTGTAAATTAGATATTTTGAGTGCGTTGGTCATTCATTTGATGTCTTACGCGCTTTAGAGATAGCAACATATTTTGCATATTAGTAACACATGACCTACACTTAGTCTTAATTTAAGACTTGGTTGGTATATTTTTGGTGTTAAATTTAGATTTTTTAATTTGAGATAATAAACGTGTTGATGTGTAGAGAAAGATTTTTCTTTTATTGTTGTATTTTAAGGAAATTTTAAATTAGTTATTCTTTTCAAATTTGAGGGTGTTACATACATAAATTCTTTTCCTTCTTGTAGGTGGCGATATGGAATTCGCATAAGATGTTACAAACACCCCTTTCCCCCTCGAGGACTCATCATACCTACGGTTTTTCCCACCATTACGAATTCTCGATGATACCAAGATCAGCTTTGAAACCATTTGTAACACAAATCCCAAAGCAACAAGTTCGGTGATGACTCCAAATCCAACTTAAACCATGGTGGAAGTTATTGGTATCCCACAAGGTAAGGATTATAAGGAGCTCACATGTCTCATTTCCTATCCACGTGGCACGATTTGTTACAGATGTAATTAAAATCTGGATTTGAATCCACGCATTGTCAAAGCCCTTATCGCCATGAAGGTTCACATGCAAGAACTTTATGAAATTCATGATTACCCGGGGATTAGTTGGTGCACCAAAGCTAGCCCGAAAACCCACGGTAACCCAAATAAGGGGTTGATCAAGCAAGTTGTATAACATATCAAAATCGGTTTGGGTAAAAAACCTAGTCATTTTAAGTATTTCTTGAAACAAGTTGGTTGGGATAGATTTAGGGGCATAAAAACCGACCAACTTGTCAAACACAATTCAAAAAGTATATTGAATAACCTTATTACCTATCAATGAAATTCCTATTAGTTCTATGTTAAAACTTTAAACGAAATCCCTAATTTGATGATATAATTGGATAAGTGATTGGTTTCAAGTTTTAAATTTAGGGGGTGTTAGGGATTGCTCATTTTATATGTTTAACTCCTTGTAATCGCAGGAAAAGCAAAAAAGCAAAAAAGAGTGATTGGATTGAGATAATCCTACAGATTCAATTAAAATATTTTTATAACCACTTAAAAAAATGTAAATGTAAATATAAATAGAAATAGTACAAGTACAAGTAGAAATATATATATATATATATATATATATATGTCGTGTGCAAGTTGGAGACTATAGGATCTTATGTGCCCACGTCATATGAAAATATTGCTGATGTTAGATGAACTTATGAGGGTCGCACGCTGATAAAGTTAAAACTGTACATATTTCGTGAATGCTACATCTATGGTTTTTCCTCGTTTTGGACCTATTTTGGTACGTTTGAACTCCGAAAAGCTTTGTTTCTTAATTTTGTAGGTTTGGAAGGCACTTGGAACAAAAAAATACGAAAAAGGCCAAAAAGCGTGAAAAGTGAATTTTCGTGGAACAGAGGAATCTCGCGATCGCGAGATCCATGTCTCGTGCCGCGAGATGTCTAATACTTGGAAGAAGATAGGGATGAAATCCCATAACTTTGGAAGGAAATCAAGGCCTCGCGTCGCGAAGCCCATCTTCACGATCGCGAGGTGTACCGACCAGCCTTTAAATAGAGCCTTCCAGCCTAGGGTTTGAAGAATAAATGGTGTGATACGAAAGTCTGAATTCAGAGCAGGAGGAGAAGAGCGTTAGAGTCGGAGACTCGTATGAACCAACAATTGAGGAAGGTGCTTAATCTCAGTGAAACGTCGCCGGTCTCTACCCGGAGTCGAGTTACCGGTGTACTATCTTCAGTTGCTGCACGGTGTGTCTAATGTGTTCATATATTTACTCTGCTTTGTTTATCAACATGTTTAGTGGCTAGTTTTCTTATAGTGCTTACTATGGTTTGATGAACTTGGTTGATGATTTGATTTTATTATCTTCATTAATAGATTTATGACTTTTGAATATTTGTTTTGTGAACTCCTGTTTATGGTTTTAACTGTTGCTAGTTGAAATTGTTGGTTGGGTATATTTATTATCTAACAATTAGTGAATAGACTTCTATCGGTTAGTCAACCTCTCGTACCTTTCACTTTTGTGACCTGGTAAGCGATCTCTTTGGATTAAGTAGATTGGAAAGTAGGGTCCAACGACCTGACCATAAATAGGGATAACCAGTTACAAAGATATCATATCTTTATGTTGTGGAAAGTGTTCTAGTTGATAGTCACAAGATAAATTGAACTGTTTCTTTACAAGTTCTAAAATTGTCATTAATCATAGTTTTCAATGTCTGAATCAAATCATCTGAAGATGAATTCTTAATCAACCATAGTAAGTATTGTTTTCTATCATAAATTTATTATCTTTATTTTATCCTAATTGTTTCTTGTTTGTTTTTTAGTCATTAGTTTTTAATCATCAAAACCCTCCAAAAGATATTTTATAGACTAATTAGTAAAAGATGTTAAACTCGAATAGGTAACTTTACTGTTCCTTGTGGTAAGAACGATACCTTGACTTACCTACACTATACTATTCCCGATCAGGTACACTTGCCTGTGTTGTGGTAGTCTAGTTAGGTGATTTTAAAAAGAGTAAAACTTGGTTAATATTATATATATATATATAATATTTACCACATCACACGCAAAGAGCATAAAAAGATTACGAATTATCCAAGTTGATTATAAACCAAACATATTGTAATTCATGAATTATCGTTCTAGTCGAATGATAATGTGTGTGTTATATTTATATATAATTACTAGTTAACGACCCATGTAACACACGGGTAATTTAAAGATATCGTTTTAATTTCTAATAAGAATAGACATTTGCATTATAAAATTCAGAATATTTCAACACACATCAAACGTAATATCCAAAATACAAATAAAAGAGTGATATAACCATTCCATAAACACATATAAAACAAGAGTTCTCCATTCTCAAAATAGTAAAACATAACGCATATAGATCATTACATTAGTATTTTGGCCACCAAAAGAGCAATACATTACATTTTTTGTAGGACTTCCTTGTAAACTACATTGGTGGTTGTGTTCATAGTCTTANAACTTACAAGGATGATTTATGATACGATAACTACCACTGTTTTCAACAACACCAAACTTACTCAATACAACTATCGAACCTTCTGCAAGAAGCCTCTCAAAAGTGTGGATCAGCTTTGCGTTAATAGTGCCCTGGATTTTTTCACCCTACAGATAAACAACAATAGCAAAAATAACATTAACAACCATATCATCAGACATAACGTTAAAAAAAAAGACACAAAACAATTACCCTTTCATCCATTAAAATAATGTCTAGAGAAAAAGGTTGCTTCCACAAACGAACAATTCGAACTTTTATTATCCAACAATCATTTTGGGTATTGATTTCGTGAATGAAGTTCAACGCATCTTGCGACATGATTATAGAAGATTTAGTAGAGAAAGCTTTTGAATATTTTTGAATTACAAATTACAAGCACCAGAGTGCATAATTGCATAATTTATACAGATTTTACAAAACTGAATTCCTTAAAAAGAGGTGAGTTAGCTCAACATAATTTCAGTATTAATTATAGTTTAAATTCTTTATATCTATAATTAGATGTTTATCCTATATTTCAAATTATATGCATCATGCAACATAGATTTTTTAAAATTTATCTCAAATTTATAATAAGTAGCTTTATAAAAATTGAAATAAAGTACGTTATCATTCTTTGTATTTAATTATCCGATTTAACTTTTAAAAAACTATTTTTTATGTCAAACATTATAAGATTACAACATTTTTATCTCTGCGAATTTATTGTATATTAATATTTATTATTTGAAACTAATATTGTTTAATTTTAGCATACATGTTTCTTTTTCCGTTATCAAACGGATACTAAATATTTAATCAATTATTGGGCATTTTTTAATAAATATCTCCCGCTACTAAGATGAATGATAGCAACCAAAAGAAACTAAATTTTACAAAACAAGATTCCTTAAAAAGAGGTAAGTTAGCTCAATGAAGATTGGATAGCTTTTATCTAATGTAAAGAAACTCTAAAACTAATTTTCAATAAAAAGAGTAAAGTTCAATTTTCGTCCCTGAACTATGTAGGTTTTAACATTTTTCGTCCCTGAACTATCGAAAGGCGCATCTCATCCCTGAAGTATGCATTTTCTCTTTGGTTTTGGTCCCTCTCACTAACATCCGTTAACATTTTCCGTTAAGGCCAAATAAATGAGGGGTAATATAGTCATTTTACCAATTTTGTTAATTTTTTTGTTTCTATAAAATCCATAAATTACAGGGACCTTTTATGTATTTATATTATATTATAACACTCTCTCTCCCCCCTCTCATCCTCTCCCCCTCGTTGCTGTTCCGTCACCGCCACCCCGAATCACCATCACCGCCACCCCATTCAACCACCAACTCCGGTCCCATTTTTTCGACGATTGCTACTTAGCCCATCCCCACCATTTTTTCTGGTTGTTGTTCCTCAATCCACCAACACTTCCTGGTCGTCACCGCCACCCCGAACCACCGTACCCACCATCACCACCGCTAGACTGAACCACCGTAACACCCCTTCCCCTTCTCACCGGCGCCAAACCCCTCCGACCAAAACGATGCTTTACGCCAAAAGTGTTTGTCGGGAGTTGGAGTAGCAGAAAGTATGAGTCTCAAACTCGCAGTAGGTGTCGTCGGAGGTGCTCCGGCGACCCTGCAATTTCCGGCCGTGTGTGGTGTGTGTTTTACGGTATGGGTGTCTGCTGTGGGTGTGCTATGTGTGTGTTGGCATGACGGTGGTGGTAGTGATGGTTTCACGGTGATGGGTTTTCGAGGGAGGATTTTACTGGCGTGTATATATATATATTGTGTATATATATATTGGGTTTCCCACAGTGGTGGTGATGACCGGCGGCATGAAGTTCGTCACCGGCATGGTGAAGTAGTCGGTGTCGTGAAGTAGTCGCCGGAGCGGTGAGGTAGTCGCCGATTTGTTTCCCCCCTCTCTCTTTTAGATATATATATATATATATATATATAAGTTAAAGTAAATTACAAAACAAGTCCCTGTAGTTAGA
>LUCG01025976.1:0-11774 GCA_001633085.1 Carthamus tinctorius | reverse complement strand
GCCATATTCCAAATTGTTGCGACTGCATGTTTGCACGGAATGCCCATCAGTTCCCATCTCCTACAAGTGCAAGATTTCTGCTTAACGTCAACTACGCATTGGTCCGACCACGGACCAGTCACCTGGTATTTATCGCGTCCATCCCAAAGGACAACGTAGTCTACAGCTTCCTTCTTGATTGCATCTAACACTCTTGTTGCAGTTGGAGTCAAGGGCCCATCAGCTTTCTCGATGACTTTCCGAACATTTGTTATTCGCTTCATTAAGTACTCTCTGATGTACTCCATAGCTGTGATTATCGGCTTATCTCGTCCATCTACTAGTTGCTTATTGAAGGTCTCACATATATTGTTTACCAAGCAATCAGTGTGGCTTCTTCCAGTAAATAAACAATGATGATTGTAAACAACAGGTGATATATCTAAGAAGAATGGCAAAATCAATTATAAGGCACATACCAGTGAAGTGAGACCTCGACCAGTGATGTGGGGGGATCTGCTTAAGCCAGTCATATGCTTGAGGACTTAATGCTTTCAAAGCATTCATTGCCCGATCAAATTCTTGAACAGTAGATGCAGCACCACAATTCCATAAAAGATCTGTGAATTGTTTTCCCCTCCATGAGTGCTTCATATTCTCTTGTATGTGTTTTAAACAGAACCTGTGCTCTGTACATGGAAATACCTTTGCAATTGTCGGTATTATGCCCTACAATTGCAAACCATATCAACATTAAAACAAAAATGAACTATTGCTAAAACATGACCAAGCAGCAACTAAAAGTACCAAACAACAGCTTAATCTGTTTCCAAACAGCAGCTGCTCTGTTTCCAAACAGCAGTTGTTCTGTTTCCAAACAGCAGCTTAATCTGTTTCCAAACAGCAGTTGTTCTGTTTCCAAACAGCAGCTGAATCTGTTTCCAAACAGCAGCTGTTCTATTTCCAAACAGCAGCTTAATCTGTTTCCAAACAACAGCTAATCTGTTTCCAAATAGCAGCTTAATATGTTTCCAAAAAGCAATTAAAAGTACGAAACAGTAGCTAATAGTGTACAAGCAACTAAAAGAGACTCCAAACAGTAGCTAATAGTGTACAAGCAACTAAAAGAGACTCCAAACAGCAGCTAAAGGTACCCATTAACAATTACAAGCTTGAACCAACAGCTAAAAGTACCCTTTAAATAGTCCTATAAAAGACAGATTGAGAACTAATTACTTGGAAATAACATACCTTTTGTCTATCCGATATAAAGGTAAAGTTGGAACGAGCATTGAGATCCAAATCATCAGCAATATACTCCAAAAACCAAGTCCAAGATCTCGTACTTTCAGCTTCAACTATTGCATAGGCGAGTGGATACGTCCCGTTGTTCGGGTCAATGCCAACTGCGGTCAATATTTGACCCGGAAATGGACCTTTCATGAAAGTTCCATCAAGACCGAGAAAGTCCCTTTGCCCAGCTTTAAAACCCTTCTTTAGTGGTCCAAAACAAACATATATCCTCTTAAACTTTGTTGTCTGAATTTCAACATTAGGTTCATCTTCAACATCCAACTTGACTGTTGTTTCTGGCATTACCCTTTGCAGCTCCAAAACATAGTCCCTAAGATGGGTATATTGTTCAGAATAGTTCCCACGCATTTTACTGAGTGCCATTGTCTTGGCTCTGAAAGACTTCATACGAGAAAGCTTCTATCCATATTTCCTTTCCATCTCGATCTGCAAAGCCTTAACGGGGATCTCTGGGTTATGTGAAATGGTGTCTACAATCTCTTGGGACAAGAAAGATGCTGTACATGCTTTTACTTCCCTGGTTTCAAGGCATTTATGGGTATCCACAAATGTTTTAACCATCCAAGTTTCATCTTTTTTGCCCTTTGAAATATGAAGAACCCAAGGACAAGGTGGCCCACTAGACTTGACTTCTTTGCATTTACCTTTATCAGTCCTACTAAGCTTACTAGGGCCACCCACAAATTCTTTATTCATATCTGGTTGGGATCCTCTACAAACTACCCTTATCCTCATTCTATCATTCCTTATCACCTGCAATTGTCTTTTACTTTGTATAGCATGTAGATCTATCAACCTTTTTATACCTTCTTTGCTTCCAAACACTTTGCCCACATAAAAGCAAGGAGTTTTTTCCATGTCAGAAACTTTTGCTTTCTCCTTTCTCAGCTTCCTCAGTAGTGTTTTCATTTCTTTCTCCTTATCAGAATCATCACCTGTGTTGCTTTCAAGATCTTCCATATCCACTGCATCTACATCTCCAAATGGTTGTGAATCATTACTATTGACATCTTCATTTCCAACCCATTCAACATCTACATCAATGTTTCCTGTAAAGTTCTTCATGTCTACTTCAACTTCATCAACTACATTTATGATTCTCTACTATAAAATCACCATCTGAACTATCATGCTCATCACTTTCATCTGGTCCCTTATGTTCTTCATTTGTTTGTTTGTACTCTATTCCAAGAAATGGATCAAATTCATCAAGCAGACCATTATTGCTTTCAAGTTCAAGCAACATGTCTTCCATTGTTTCACCCATTTTATTTGTATCACCCAGCTCCTTGCCCTTCTCGTCATCAATCCAACCCAATAGCAGGTTTTTTTGGCAAGAACTATGCAAACCTCTTGACACTTTCTTCTTACACCTACTAAACTCAGGTGAGCCTTCATCAGGGAGTTCCTCTATAACAACTTTGCTACCACCAGGGTTCATGTAATATGTATTCAGCCTACTTTCCCATTGTTCAGTGTAAATCTCGAAAAATCTACAATCGGGCACAAATTTCAACATATGTAGGACGTCTGCATCACTACCCAAAGCATGAAGCCCAACATCTAAGTCTTTCTCAGGAATTTTAAAATGAAAATAAGTAGGCACAGAGGCTTCATACCCTATTTCAGCCATCATCTCATGTAGTTCATTGACAGAGAACTTATCAGTATCAACCAAGTCAACAATCTGAGCTTTACCTCCTACATATTGTCTACCAGGAAAGTTCAGGAAAACACCCCCATGGTGTATTCTTAAAGAAACAAGGGATGGATAGAGTTCTGCAAAAAAGAAGTGGTATTGATCAATATTCAACATAAAACATCCATTAACACATATCACAATACTTGAATATGACTTTAAGAAGGTATAAAAACATACTGTAAACATCTATGTACTCGGTTTCATCATAGTTGATTCGAAGCAGCCACAAACTCGTGCGTCCCATCATCAAGACCTACAATAGTGAATCGATTTTTGGTTACCGAATTTCAGATGTAATAGCATAAGATTGCAAAGGGAGAAAAAGAGTTTTCTTACTTTTTGGTTGATCTTAGGGATGAGATTGAAATTGAAACATTTTGGTCTGATCGATGCATATAAAAGAGAGGGAAAATGTCAAATGACGATTTTGCCCATCATGTGAGGGGCATGTGCTTCAATTAACAGACTTAAACAACACGGCGTTAGCTATAGGGACCAACAGTGTAAGAAAATGTAAACCACAGGGACCAAATCCATAATTATTCAGAATGAGGGACCAACAGTGCAATAAATTGTAAACCACAGGGACCAAATATGTAATTTACCCTATATATAATTTTATAAAAAACTATAATTTTATAAATATATGATTTTATAACTATATAATTTGGATTAACCGAAATGACGCAACGTTTAACGGAAAGGCGTTCAATACTAATGTGACGGCAAATTTCATTCAGTCCATGGTTTACCTCTAGGTGTTTTCGAGATGTAACAATGGTAGGTGTCGTGATTATCTTAGCTGGCATCTTTCTGCTTCTGTGTAATTCCCCATGGTTTTTGTTTTCGCCGGGCTACCGGCTTGCTAGTTTCCCGTGGTGGTTTTAATATTTGCCGTTTCAAAAATAATTATGTGTGTGTGTAAGGAATCAGAAATATACTACTCTATTTATTAGATTTGTAGCATTTTATTTGTTTAGTCAAATTACGAATATGAACAATAGTATTGTTTGTTTTTTTATGTTTGTTTGTTTCGTTCTTTCATTTACGCTTGTTTAGTATTTTTATGAAGGAACAAAATGAACACGAACAAACATATTTTTTTAATGAATGAACACGAACACACACAAAATCGTACATTTACCTCCGTGTGTGTTCCTCTGCTTCGTTTACATCTTGATTGATGATTTTGACGGTTTGGAACATCTATTATTCAAACTTTTAAAGTATTTGATTGACGATTTCAAGTACTTTATTCAAATACTTAAGAATATAATTATATAATCACGTAATTGTAATAACTAATATTTTCATTTTGTATATTTTTAGTAGTATTTATAATCTTATTTCATCCTCAGTTTTATGTATACTACTAAACTGTTCAACCCGCTAAAACCGCCCACCTACTATAACCCGCAAGGGCTGGGTTATACTTCTAAAGGGGTTGGGTTGGCTTGAGATTTTCCCAACTCGCCATAACTGGGTTGGGTTGTAAAAACGTCCCAAACTGCCCAACACAACCTATGTACACCCCTAGGTGTGGCTATGATTTGTTGTCGAAAAAATTTCCCGACTTGCAATGCTCGAGACCAACAGGGGGTGCTTGGTCGTAGACATAATTTAGAAGTTTGACTCTGGAACGACTTTGAGCTGGAACTAGAGGCGGGAGTGGACGGGGATACATGAATTGAGGTAGTTGGCCGAGATTACCAAGCTTTGCGATCAAATCTACTTCGAAGGAGGTAAGGATAAATGGATTTGGTGGCTTGAGAAGTCTAGGGTGTTCTCAGTCGCTTCATTATGGGTGGCCATCGACGATATGATCTTAAGGAAAGGGGGCAGACCACAATTTGGAATAAGATGTAATAACTAAGATTTAATAAGTGTATAGGCTTTGACGAGAAGGGTCCGTTCGGTAAAAGTTTGTTAAATTCAGGGACTATTTGTGTCAAAATGGAATGATGATTATTTTGGTGAATGGGCTTTTCCATTTTAGGAAAGGATCTAGGCCTAAGGCCCATGATCCAACGCATATAAATCTTTTTAGGGTAAATTTCACTGAAAAAGGGAGATTCACGTTGTGTGTGAGTGTGTGTTTTCAGAGGAGGCATTATCATCACCATATTTATCATCATCAGCATCTTGGGTGAGTTCTTTATATTTAATCTTATCTTGTGCTAAGTTGGAGTTTAGAATTCTTTTTGGGGTTCTATTGGTGTTAAAATAGATTTATTGGGTGATTGGGATTGATTTTGGGCTTCAGAACTCGATCTCCTCGAACTCTCTGAAAGTCCGAATCTGACCTCCAAACCTTTCCCGAATCGGATTAGGATTTGTTCGAATCGGACATTTAAAAGTCCGAATCGGCCTTTGGGCTGCTGTTTCCCGAATCAGCTTTTTGCCGAAATCCCTATTCGGCCTTTTCGATTTCCCGATTCGGCTTTCGGACTTTCTCCTGAGTCGGCCTTTGATGGCCTTCCTATTATCCGAATCGGCCTTTGGGCCGATTGGTTCTCCGAATCAGCCTATGATGCGGCCTTTTTGGGGATTCGGCTTTTGGAACTCTCCTTATCGGCTTATTAGGATTCGGCCTTTGGCCAAACCCTCCTTAGAATCGGCCTTTGGTTGGGGAGTAAAGCCGAATCGGCTTTTGAGCAAGGATAGGCCAAATCGGCCTTTGCCGATTTTTCCTATATCGGCTTTTGACCAAACCCAGGTATCGGACTATTTGCCCATATCGGCTTTGCGTATGACACCCAATTATCTGAATCGGCCTTTAGGAATCGGCCTTTTCTACTTTGGTAGTCCATGTCGGCCTTTGGTCTGGTATTCTGTGAATCGGACTTTGATTCGAATCGGACTACGGGTGCTACGGGTTAGGTGTGTGCATATCCTAAGCCAGTTTTTCATGGGTTATAGATCAGTCGCGGGCTCGGTAAACCAGTGATACCGGTGAGAGAGGGTTTCAGAAATAGGCTCAGGTGAGTTCCCTTGCCAACACTGAATTGTTAACTGAAAATGTTTAATAAATGTTTACGAATTGTTCGAAACTGCCATGTTTATCAAACTGCTATTTTAAATGTACATTAAAGCATGCTTATTTGTTTACTATGGTGGGCCGGGTAGTGGCAAGGTGGACTTAGGGTACCAAGGTTCGGTGCACGTCCTTGGGAGTCTAGTTTATAGCCTGGGGCACGTCTTAGGCGTGTGACCCTGAAGGGCGTTTGCCTGGGGCCCGAATATGTTTTGGGTGACCCTGAAGGGCATTTGGGGCATGAATGCAATTCGTGTGACCCGTCTCTAAGTCTAAGTCCACACTGCGCTACTACTATTAAATGTTTTGGATTTGGGCCAGCGGGCCGGCTATTAATACTTGTTTTGAGGGAATTCACTAGACCTTATGGTCTAACTCTCGTTTTCAAATTATTTTAAAACATTTTCAGGGGAAGCACGTAAAGGTGAGATTTCTAAAGGAAATGAGAAGATCCAGAGTTAGATCCGAAAAGGTTGTTACTTAGTTTTAGTGGTCATTTTGAATTTACAAATCTCAGCTGTGGAGGGTTGTTCCACAGACACTACTTAGACTTTGATGTCGTTTTAAAGTTAACTACCTTTAAGTTATGATTGTTTCCGCTGCGATTAGATCACTGGGGATTTATTATATAGGGTTATGTACATGGGAGTGTATCGAACTTGTCACGTTTTATCATTGTACGTACTCAACTTTAAAACTTACCGATTAATGTACCGAACTTGCTAAAATTGTCATTGTATGTCTCCAACTTTATCAAAAACCTACCATTTAATGTATCCAACTTGTCACGAAAGTGTATCCAACTTGTCATGAAATACATACAATGGAAAANTCAAAGTTAAGTACATACAATGATAAAACGTGACAAGTTCGATACACTCCCATGTACTTAATCCTATTATATATATATATATATATATATATGTCATTGGATTTTTGGGTTGTTACATAAGGTGGTCCCAAGCAAAGTTCGAGTACACAATTGGAGAGCAAGACTTGATAAACTTCTAACGATGAACAATCTTTCTAGGAGGGGTATTACAATCGCAAAAACGGGTTGTCCGTTTATGTCTTGCATGCCCGGAAACAGGGGAACACTTCTTCCTCGACTACAGAATAACAGGCAAGGTCCAAAAAGCGATTAACATATGGAAGAAGGTTCTCCCGACATGTGCAGCAGCATTGAAGATCAGTTTTTCGCGATTGGTTGGACGATAGATCGAGACAACAAGAACAATGTCATCAAGGAGGCGATCTTTCAGGCGTATACGTAAGTAATTTGGAAGGGCATAAACGATGTCCTCTTCAACTGCATGTCTTTTAATCCCCTTCTGATTGCAAATTTCATTCAGGCCTCTGTGTACTACTAGGTTTGTACTTTGTAATGGGAGTGATGTGGATTTAAACCGAAATTGGCTGGAATTGGCTTGATTGGCTCTGTAACCCGAGATCGTTCTGATCGCTTTGTTTCACACTAGCGTCTTGCTAGTTTTCTTCTAATAAATCACCGTCATAAAAATATAATATGCTACAACGAAATTTCAGAGAGTATAAGCATTAGTACCCTAGTGGACGATAACATCCTTGGGAGGGACAGTGGATGGCATCCGCGTCTACCCGGGTTGGATTCATAGGGTGAGCATGTGGCAATACCCTGACCATGGGTCGACTTTCGGGTCGGTCCATGGTCACCAAGGATTAGTCGGGTGCCTGTATGGATCCAGGATACCTCGTCAACTTCGTGTCGAGACGTTTGCGTGAGTTATCTGCCGTTAAAAAAATGGATTTTTAGATCCTTAATATGAATTAAGATATCTATAATGATAATAATAGTCTATGTGTTATAATTAACTAGGATTACCACTTGATTAATAATAGATTAAGGGAATATAAAGAGATACAAGAGAGAAACTTGAAGATGGTGAAATACTATTGGAAGTATATTGAAAGTGCAATTTTTACATTTACATAACATGGTATTTATATTACTTAAACTACTATTCATCTACATGGTTTAGACATGTAATTAATGCACAACTTGGACATGGATTGGACATGAGAGTTGAAATTTTCATATAACTAGTTAATGCCTATGCTTTGATGTTTAATATTACAATATTCATAATACTCCCCTTGGATGACAATTTCAAATCGAAGTTCCACCTTGAAGTATTGTCTCGTTAAAAACCTTGCTAAAGCAAAACCCAATGGGAAAAAACTTTAGCTAAGGGAAAAGAGTGCAGTTGGTAGTTGACTTCCCCTGATGTTGACATCCATGAAGCATCACATTTTATGTGTCTGTCTTATACCGATGCTATGAACGTGTTTTCGGAAAGTTACGGTAGGTAGCGACTTTGTGAAAAGATCTGTTGTGTTGTTGCTTGATTGAATGTATTTTATTTCCACATGATTATCTTTCATAAGATCTTGAGTGTACGAGAAGAACCTTGGAGGTATATGTTTTGTCCTGTCACTCTTGATATATCCTTCTTTCATTTGTGTGACACAAGCAGCATTATCTTCGTAGACTAAAGTTGGAACTTTGTCCTTCTCTAGTCTGCACGAAGTCAAAATGAGTTGCGTCATTGATCTTAACCAAACATATTCTCTACTCGCTTTATGAAGCGCAATAACTTCAGCATGATTTGAAGATGTAGCAACAAGTATTTGCTTATGAGAGCGCCACAAAATAGCAGTACCTTCATTCATGAACACATATCCAGTTTGAGATCTAGCTTTATAAGGATCAGACAAATAACCTGCATCTGCATAACCAAGCAAACCCTCTTTTGCATTGTTAGAATAAAATAGATGTAAATCAACAGTTTCGCGGAGGTATCAAAATATGTGTTTGATTCCGTTTTAATGTCTGTTTGTGGGAGATGAACTGAATCTTGCCAACAAATTTAGTGCAAAAGAGATTTCGGGTCTAGTACAGTTAGTATGATACATAAGAGCTCCAATTGCACTAAGGTATGGTACTTTTGGACCAAGAATCTCTTCATTTTCTTCACAAGGACGAAATGGATCATTGTCAACATTAAGTGATCTAACAACCATTGGAGTGCTTAAAGAATTTGCTTTGTTCATATTGAAACGTTTTAAGACCTTTTCAACATAATTTGATTGATGCACAACTATCCCATTATGCATGTACTCAATCTGTAAACCAAGACAATATTTGGTTTTTCCAAGGTCTTTCATTTCAAATTCTCGCTTTAAAAGCACAATCACTTCATTGATTTCTTTATGTGTCCCAATGATATTCAGATCTTCAACATAGACAACTATTATTACATATCCGGATGTTGTTTTCTTAATAAAGACAAATGGACAAATAAGATTATTTGTATAACCTTTACTTATCAAGTAATCACTCAATCGGTTATACCACATGCATCCAGATTGCTTTAACGCATATAAAGATCTTTGTAACTCAATGGAATACATTTCTTTGGGCTTTGTTCTTAATGCCTCAGACATTTTAAATCCTTCCAGGATTTTCATGTAGATATCACTATCAAGTGATCCATATAAGTATGTTGCAACAACATCCATAAGACGCATCTCTAACTTTTTAAATATCTAAAAGTAATTACATCCATAACTGGAAAATATGTTTCTTCGTAATCAATTCCTGGTCGTTGAGAAAAACCTTGAGCCACAAGTCTGCCTTTGTATCTCATAATTACATTTTTCTCATTTCCTTTTCGTACGAAAACCCATCTGTTCCCTACAGGTTTCACGGCTTCTGGCGTGAGAACAATAGGTCCAAAAACCTTTCTTTTGTTAAGGGAATCTAGTTCAACCTGAATAGCGTCTTTCCATTTAACCCAATCCTGTCTATTTTGACATTCGATGACAGGTTTTGGTTCAGGATCATCATTTCCAAAAACATCACATGTAACAGCATAAGAAAATATATCATCGATATTTCTCATCTTGTTTTTGTTCCACACATTTTCCGTATACCCGTATTTGGTAGCAACATCTTTATTAATATTATCCATATCCTCTTCTGGGGGAATTTTGATATTTTGTGTTTCTTCAGGAACATTTTTCTCTTCATTAACTGCAATTTCTATTCCTTTTCTTTTTCGGGGGTTTTTGTTTTTATAGCCCAATGATCTCCCACATTTCAGGCGTGTTTTAGACTCTTCAGTGACTTTATCATTTGTTTGTCCAACTGGGACTTCAACTCAAGCTGGAGCATTCAAAGCTGGTATATAAGATTTAGTCACTCTTTTTGTATCAGTAAATGTATCAAGTAATTTATTTGCAATTTCCNACATTGTTTCGTGCGAGGATCAAGATACGACAATGATGGTTCACACCACGAAACATTCTTTTCATTGATCTTCTTTTCTCCCCCTAATGTTGGGAACATTGTCACGTTAACATGACAATCTGCAAAACGTGCTGTAAAAACATCACTCGTTAGTGGTTCAAGATATCTTATGATAGAAGACGTTTCATATCCAACATATATTCTCAACCTCCTATGAGGACCCATTTTTGTGCATTGTGGTGGTGCAATAGGGACGTATACGGCACATCCAAAAATTCTAAGGTGGGAAATATTTGATTCTTGACCAAAAGCAAGTTGTAGAAGGGTATATGTACGATATGCAATCGGTCTCATGCAAATTAATGATGCAGCATGTAAAATTGCATGACCCCATATAGAAACTGGAAGTTTTGTTCTCATTATTACTGGTCTAGCTATTAATAGCAGAAGTTTTATTAATGATTCAACTAAACCATTTTGTATGTGAACGTGAGCAAAACAATGTTCAACGACAATTCCTACAGACATGCAATAGTCATTGAAGGCCTGAGATGTAAATTCACCAGCATTATCAAGTCTCACTTTTTTAGTTGAATAATCTGGAAAATGTGCTCTTAATTTAATAATTTGAGCAAAAAACCTTGCGAATGCCACATTGCGAGTTGATAAGAGGCAAACATGCGACCCTCTACTCGACGCATCTATTAAGATCGTGAAGTATCTAAATAGTCCACATGGTGGATGAATTGGTCTACATATATCCTTTTGAATTCTTTCAAGAAATATAGGTAATTCCTTTTCAATTTTAGATGGTGAAGGTCTTACAATTAATTTCCCAAGTGTACAAGATGTACATTGAGTAAATGTACTTGTTTAAGGGATTTTCTGGTCCTTCAATGGATGTCCATATGTACCTAAATACAGTAGGATCACAGTATTTTTCCTTGACTACCATATTTGTTTCAACTACGTTTATATATGTATAATGTAAACCATTGGGAAGTGTTGGNTTATCAACAATAAGCATATATTTCTTATTTCCTGAGGTTATTGTTCGAATATCAAATCCATTAAGATAAATGTCGCTGAAGCTCAACAGATATCTATTCGATTTTGGAGAAAATAATGCATTATTTATGAGGATGTTTGTACCATTTGGTAAAAGAAAATGAGCTATTCTTATTCCTTCTATAACGTCTACAGGACCTGATATAGTATCTACGATTCCCTTTGTTGACTTTAATTTTGAAAAATGTTCCTTAGATTTTAGGATGGTGTATATAGCACCACTATCTGATATACACAGATCTCCAACATTTGCTTGAGTTGTGCTCCGATGAAATTCATATTAGAAAATATAAAATAAACTGTGGATATATAAAAAATAACAGTATTAAGAATCGTGATAATATAACAACATTATTATAGAAATATTTTTAGATGATACTGAAAGGAAT